>CAUYQG010190859.1:0-68737 GCA_963574415.1 Tarsius wallacei | reverse complement strand
CTAACATCACATTGATACCCAAATCAGGTAAGGATCCAACAAAGATCAAGAACTACAGGCCAATATCCTTGATGAACATAGATGCTAAAATCCTCAACAAGATTCTAGCAAACCAGATCCAACAACACATCTCAAAAATCACCTGCCATGACCAAGTAGGCTTCATCCCTGGGATGCAGGGCTGGTTCAACATCTGCAAGACCATAAACGCAATTAAATACATTAACAGATGTAAAGACAAAAACCACACGATTATATCATTAGATGCGGAAAAAGCTTTTGACAAAATCTAGCACCCCTTCTTGATAAAAACCCTCAAAAATCTAGGCATAGATGGAACATACCTCAAAATAGTAAGAGCCATCTACAAGAAACCCAAAGTCAGCATACTGCTAAACAGACAGAAATTGGAAATATTTCCCCTGAAAACTGGAACAAGACAAAGATGCCCACTCTCATCTCTCCTTTTCAACATAGTTTTGGAAGTCCTAGCTAGAGCAATCAGACAAGATAAGGAGATCAGGGGCATCCAAACAGGAAAAGAAGAAGTCAAGTTATCCCTCTTTGCAGATGACATGATGCTATACTTTGAAAACCCAAGAGAATCTGTCAAAAACCTCCTTGGGCTGATAAAGGAATTTGGCAAAGTCTCAGGGTATAAAATAAATGTGCGAAAACAGTTGCATTTCTATACTCCAACAATAAACAAACAGAAACCCAAATATAAAGCACAATCACACTAACAATAGCCACAAAAAAATCAAATGCCATGGCATCTTCCTAATCAGAGACCTTTACAATGAAAACCACAAAACACTGCTCAAAGAAATCAAAGATGACACAAACAAATGGAAAAATATTCCATGCTCATGGACTGGAAGAATCAACATTGTTAAGATGTTCATCCTACCCAAGGCAATCTACAGACCTTTTTTTTTGAGTTGGAGTCTCACTCTGTCGCCCAGGCTGGAGTGCAGTAGCACACTCATGGCCAACCCAGCGTTGAGTGTCAACCTGCTGGGCTCCAGCAATCCTTCCGCCTCAGCCTTCCAAGTAGCCAGAACTACAGGTGCGCCACTACCACACCCGGCTAATTTTTGATTGATTGTAGAGATGAGGTCTCACCAAGTTGCCCAAGCTGGTCTTGAAACTGCGGGCTCAGGCAATCCACTCGCCTCGGCCTCACAAAGTGTTGGGATTACAGGCTAAGCCACCGAGCCTAGACCAATCTACAGATTTAACATAAAACCCATTAAATTACCAGCAGCATTCTTCTAAGACCTGAAAAATACAATACAGGAATTCATATGAAACATAAACGAACATGAATAGCCAAAACAATCTTCAGCAAAAGAAAACAAAGCAGAAGGTATCACACTCCCAGACTTTAAGCTTTATTATAAAGCTACACAAGTCAAAACAGCCTGGTATTGGTACAAGAACAGGCATATAGACCAATGGAAAAGAACAGAGATCACAGAAGCAAAACCTCAATTTCTGAACCAACTCATCTTCAACAAAGCCTCCAACCACCAACCACTGGGGAGAGGAGAACCTATTCAGTAAATGGTGCTGGTAAAACTGGCTGACTAAATGCAGAAGATTAAAACAAGACTCCTACCTAAATGGATCACAGACCTAAATGTAAAACCTCTATCTGTAAGAACCTTAGAAAATGCAGAAGACACCCTTATGGAATTTGGAAGTGGCAACCAATTCCTGATCAAAACCCAAAGTGCCCATGCCATAAGAGATAACATAGACAAGTGGGACCTCATCAAACTGACAAGCTTTTGCAAAGCCAAAGAATCCAACAAGAGAGCAGGGAGACAGCCCACATACTAGAAAAATATTTGCCAACTCCATGTCTGACAAAGGCCTAACATCTCGAATCTACAAGGAACTCAAACGTGCTGAAAAGAAAAAACAAACAGCCCCATTACAAAGTGGACAAAAGATATGAATAGACACTTCTCAAAAGAAGACATACGAGCAGCCAACAAATACATGAAAAAATGTTCAGCCTCACTAGTCATCAAGGAGATGCAAATTAAAATTATACTGAGATACCACCTAACACCAGTCAGGATGGCCATCATCAATAACTCAAAAAATAACAGATGCTAGAAAGAATGTGGTGAAAAGGGAACACTTCTACACTGTTGATGGGATTGGAAACTAGTGCAGCCTCTGTGGAAAACAGTGTGGCGATTCCTAAAACTTCTAAAAATCGATCTTCCATATGACCCCGCAATCCCCCTACTGGGAATATACCCGGAAGAACTCAAATCACTCTATAAAAAAGATACTTGCACACATATGTTTATCGCAGCATTGTTCACAATAGCAAGAACATGTAACCAACCATGCTGCCCATCAAAAGAGGACTGAATTTAAAAACTGTAATACATATACACAATGAAATATTACACAGCCATAAAAAAGAACAAAATCATGAACTTTGCAGCAACCTGGATGGAATTAAGAATCTATAATACTGAGTGATCTTTCACAGAAACAAAGAACTGAGTATCACATGTTCTCACTCATAAGTGGACCTTGAACAACTACCGTAATACTATAAGAAAAGGATTGACAGTAGAGGGAAACTGTTGGGGGGAGAGGGGGCAGGGAGGTGGGATTGACAGTAGTGGAAATCTGCTTGGGGAAGGAGGGGCACACCTCATCAACAAGGGTACCTGCACAAAGAATATTTGTATACCTAACCCTGAATTGTATCCCACAATTTTAAAATAAAAAAAAAGAAAAAAGAAAAAAAGAAAGCACTAGGCACTGATGGGGAAAACAAAGCTGATTAATGTTCAGAACCCACCGAGTTTTGATTGCTAAACACACTGTATTTCAGGAAGTCATGATAGTCATGTTACTGGAATGTGAGGAATACATGTGACAATTATTAAACACACACACACACACACACACACACACACACACACACACACACTTAATGAAATCAAACTTCCTGAGAATTCTCCCTACTCTAACTTTCCCTTCCCTAAGTTTCACACATGTGGCAACTGTTGAAAAATGTCTCTGCCATCTACACACAGTCTCTTCACTGGCTTTTGTCCTCTTTGAAAATGCAGGACTGAATGCCTGATCTACACACCCACACGTGTGCTAAAGAAAGGAACCCTTCTTCTTGGGCTGAACTTCTAGTAAGGACCAGCCTTATGGGAAATCCAGAGAATGCTACCCTTTATCTGATTCCATTTCTTTCTTTCTTTTGTGAATTGCTCATTCATGATATCTGCCAATTTTTCTATTTGTTTTTTAAATTGCCTCAACAAAACATTTTATATACCAAGAATATGAATTTTTTATTATACATAATACAAATATGTTTTTCTGGTTTGGTACTTATATTTCAACTCTGTTTTTCTTATAAACGTTTAAAGGTTTGTGGGATCACACGTATCAATCTTTTCGTTATAATTCTCAAGTACTCCAGTCCAAGGTATTCTTTTATAGAGTCTTTCTTGTTTCCTCTATTTCTGAATTATATTTAATTGCCATGACTCTGTGTGTTTCATGTCAGCCTTCTTCCTGCAGTTGTTCATTTTGTGGAAGGACTTTGGTAAGAAGTCCTTTCATATATAGGAAATACAGGTGGCATGCTTGCTGGATACTTGTTTGCTTACAAAAATATTCCTTCCTTCCTTCCTTCTTTTCTTCCTTCTTTTTATCTTTCTTTCTTTTCCCTGTATTTTATTGATAGTTTGGCTGGGTGTAAAATTCTAGATCCAAAATACTTTCCCTTAGGAGTTTCAATATATTGCTTCTCTGTCTAAAACCCAGTATTGCTGACCAGAAGTGGATGTCAGTATGCATATCTTTCCCTGTGAGTGACATCTCTTTTTCTTTCCAAAAGCTTTTAACTTCATCCTTTAAATTAGGAAATTTCAGCAGGATATGTGGATGATTTTCTCATTTATCCTTCTTTATACTCAGTAGACCCTAAATTTTCATAATTGCCAGTGCAAAGCCCTCTAGGAGTGGAGCTCTTGTGTGCTTCAGTTCTTCTCTGTGTATTATTATTCTCTGTGTAATACCCTTACCAGGAGCTTCCCTATGGTAGAGGGGAGTTATTTCTTTTCTTCTCCCAGTAAAAGGTGGAGTTTGATCCCCTTTTCTTGAGTCTGGGGATGCTCTATGACTACTTTGACTCACAGAGTATAGCTGAAGTGGCACTGTCAGTTCTGAGCCTGGGCCAGCTCTCACTTCCTATCTCTTAGAACATTTGCTCTGGGAAAAGTCAGTCAGCATGTAAAAAGTTTAACTACTCTGCAACTGCCATACTGTTAGTAGAACCTAGCAGCCACATGGAGAGGCCGTATGGAGAGATGGATACTTGACCAGACCTCAGATACCCTGGACACTTGGATGGCTTATTCCCAGGCACTAGGCATGTGATGAGAAAACTTTCGGATGACTCCACCAGCCATGTCCCCATTTGCCTGCACCCGCATAACAGAATCATCTGGATGCTCCAGTCAACCCACAGAAAGGTGAGAGATGATAATAAATCATTGTTTTCAGCCATTTCCTTCTCATATGGTTTGTTACAAAGCAATAACAATATTTTCCCCATTTTCTGTGGCAACAGATTAATCACTTTCTCTAGAGAGTAATTCTCAAGGTTCAGCCCAAGGATAAAAGTTGTAGCCGTCAGCTCTGTTTAAGGGAAGGACCCAGTTTAATACAGTTTTTAAAATGTAGTTCTTCAATAAAAATCTCAAAAAATGACTTTGAGGTCCATTGTTGCATTTGGGAGCTTCAACTTAGACAGTCTGATTTCTTCTGAGAGGACTGACACTCAACTTTGATACCCTGCACTGTGGTTTCTTCTACTTTTTCTCTGTCAATCAGATACAATATGCACTGTATCCTTCATATAGTCCTCCAAATTCAAGAGTTAGTAATGGTATCTATTTCTTTTCCCTTGCTTTGTTATAGGGTGTGTTTTTGTGCATATGATTTCAATGTAAACTGGGGAGAAAGTAGAAGTTGCGTCATGTGCTCAAGCTGCCATCTTGAACCAAAATTCTATTAAATTTCTAAATACAACATGGTGATAAGAGCACTCATCTTGTATTTTAGATAGTTTTAGGAGTACTGGGCAAGTGAAAAATGTACCACCTGCTAATATTACATAAAAGTGAATATCCTGAAGAAAATCATATGAAAAATGCACTTAAATGTATATACCCAAAGGAGAGTTGTAAGTTCCCCAGTGTTGTCCAAGGCTGTCCTCACCTCTTACATACATGCTTGAGCAGCATTAAGAAGCAGCATCAGAGAAGGGGAAAAAATGACACAAATTTTTATGCCCAGTATGAAAGCTTTAGAAGCAAATCTTCAATCTTTCTGTGAACTTGAAGAGTTTGCATTTTATATTGCAGGCCTTTTTGGTGGGAGAAGGGAAATACCAGAATATTAACTGAACTTTTTCTTGAATAGGTAGAGGAGATGAGATAAATCTTTCAAAGGAGAGAGATTGAACAAGTGCTCACTCTGGGTTATATGCCCAGACTCAAAGGCAATGGTGAGGAGAGAAAGAAAGTACTAAAGAATGGCCTGAAATGACTTTTCTGTGTAAAGCAAAAAGACTTATTAGCTCTGGTTGCTTGTCATGCTTGTCAGAAGTTTCTTCAGAGATGCAAATAACTGTTGAGATTTTAGGGGCTTAATTGGTTTCTGTTTCTATGTCTAATGCAGGAATCCTGTGGTATCTAAAGTCTATGGAGCTGACCTTGGGGAGAAGGTATGGGGTCCTAGTGAAAAAATTCCAAAGAATAAGAATGTAAAATGAAAGAATTGGCCAGAATGAAGCATTGAGGTTTCCTGGAAAGATTAAAAATTGGGTACCTCTTAAAGCTGATATAATTTACGTATTTGTTGATCCATGTATTTATAAGTACCAGTTGATCATACAGGTGGTAAAGATTGAGGGAAGGCCACAAACATGGGGCCTAGTTTCTTCCCTCATCCAGAATATTCAGCTCCAGCCTGAGCCTTGAACATTCCATGAAGCAAAACCAAAGCCTTATGGTTTACTGAACCCAATCTCCTTAGAAGACCACAGGTTAGTACTATAATATTATTGTTATTTTTGGGAATTCAGAAAACAATATCCCAGTATCCCAAAATGAAGGCCTCAGCAGCAACCTCAAGCCAAAGTTTTTTTCTGGCCTTTTCCTGCCCTCCTGTGTCTCAGTCCCATTCTCCTTCAAGGCTAGCCATAGAAGCTAGAAACTAGAATCCTTCTTCCCCAAAGCCAACCATAAACCTGAAAACATTACTTTAACTTTCCCTGACTTTCTGTGTAAAAGTTGACCACAAAGAAATTATCTGACCTGCCTTGTTTGACTATATAGGTTGTAAGATGCCCATTCCAGAGAGGGTCCTGACCCACATTCAGAAGGAGGGAATGCTACTCAGAAAGCCAAGAAGAATCTAGGCAGACCGGCCTTACTGGGTTTTCCCACACAGTCTATTAGCATCAGATCATATCCATTTTGTCCAATCATATTTCTACATGGCTGCCTATGTTTTGTTGAACTTAAATATAAAAATAGACAATTTCCCCTGTATCTAAAAGTTTCTGTGTTCACTTTAATACATTTCATTTTGTGTGCCTTTCCTCCAATTAATGTGCCTTTTGTGAGCTGATTTTTCAGAGAGCCTTCAGAGGGCAAAGCGGAAAATATTATTATTATTATTATTATTATTGTCATTATTGCTGTTGTTGTGGTTGTGATTATTATTTGGACAAGCTTCTTGGATGTTGCTGCCCAAGCAATTGCAGCTTATTCTTTCCAACTCGTATGCATGTCTCCTCTTAAGAACATTCTGGTAAAATATAGTCATCTTTACTTGGTTTCATTTTCAGTGATGTTTTAGTATCCCTGATGGGCTAGTGTCCCCTACAAATGTTTCGTTGGCCTGCCTCTTAATCTGCTTATGTTTTGGTCTACCTTTCAGAAGAGAAGGATCATAAGATGTGTGTCAGTGAAGGCTTAAGAAGGATCAGACATAGCTGAACCTAAAAATCAATAGAGTCAGGAGATGCCATTATAAAAAATGTTTAAAACTCCTTCTGTCTAGGTAGGCTTACCATGATTTTCCCTCAACCCTTTATCTGTTTCCTATAACAGTTATTTTCAAACTTTCACGGGTTTATGAACTACCTTGGGAGTGGACTGAAAATCAGACCAGAAATTCTGATTCATTGGCTTCAGAGTGAGACCCCAAAATAGCATTTTATTTTATTTTATTTTTTTAATTTTTCTAGGTGACAACCTCAACAGAGATATAGACAAGGATGCCACCAAAATAGCATTTTAAAGAAGAACTCCACCCTAGTAAATTCTGACTGGGAGAACACTGATTTCATGTTAAGAAATAATTGGCACACATTAAACAAAGCAAACTTTACATAACCTGGAAAGCTGGTATATTTATTTAAGATGTAGAGGGACTTTAAAAAAAAAGAGAGAGAGAGCGAGAGATTGTGCAACTGCATCCTGTTCAATAACAGAGAGCAGAGGAAGGACCCCAAAGAGAGAGAAATGAGTGTTTGATATCAAAAAGAAGGGTAAATCAACCAATCACTGGCAGACACAGATAAAACAATAATCTTTGGAGAAAATGCTCCCATAGGAGTTACCTAAGAGCCATGAGGAGAGAGGACTACTTTAAGAAGAAGAGATTCATAGAAGAGTTTTAGTCCAGTCTAGAGAATGAGTCACAAAAATGTATTGTGTCCTTGGGAGAAACATCATAGGAAAGGAAAATGGGAAAGGATCAGGCCAAAGTGTATTGTGTCAAGAATGTTTTATTTCTATTTCCAAGCGACCAATTAGTAATGGCTCCCTGAAGCACTTTGTCAACAGCAATTGTGAACTCATTTCTAGGTTTAGCAGAAAAGTGAGTGTTTGATTAGTTGTGTCTGCCACAGGCTAGGATAGGGAAAATCAGATGCACCCTTGCAATTTCTGCTTAGGTAGTGATTGTAGCAGGAAGGCTCAATCATTCTGGATAAGCACCATCTCTTTCTTGCTATTTCCAGTTAGAGAAAGCCATGTAATAGAAATACAAACACATCCTGAGATTATGTTTCCACTACCAAATATGGTACTATGCTAAGAAAATCTCAAGTACTCACCTGGTGGAAATCCAGACCTGTTGTCCTTGCCCATTCTCTAATACAGACTCTTTTAGCCAGGTCTTCCATGTTTTTTGCTTTGCTTAATTTTCTCAGAAAGAAAGAAGAGCAGTAAGCAGTGCATCTCTTTCTTGCCAAGAATTTCCCTCTTCTACCTCAATGACTTCAGGATTTTAAATACAAAAATGAGCCACACTTCATAAAATGGTTGGGTATACCTGCCTTCAAAGAGCAAACTCTTATTAGCGTGTGTATTAGAATTGAGAGACTAATTACCAATCCATCAAATCTGTTTATTCAAGGGAGTGCCTGTCAGCACTTTGTTGGTCTAATTTGAATTATGTAGGTATGTGAAAAAACTGCAATATAGGATATTTTTAAAGAAACATAGGTTGAACATCTTCTATAATTCAGATTTTTATCCAGTTCAACTTCCTTGACTGTAGTAAATATATTTGGTAGCTCTCTTGTCCATCCCCCATTCTTCAGATACTTCTCTCTCCTTAATAGCTCCCTATCTTGGTTGTGGGTACATATAACTTATTCTAGAAAGCTGATTCCATCCCAGGCCTAGAGGTAGGACTTTTGCTGAGAACAAAGATGGTGTCTCTTTCTAGCTGGAATTGTGTAGCCCCTGAAATTTCTGGAAGCCATCTAAGAATGAACAAGAGCCCTAACCTTAGTGGAAGATAAAGCTGCAGAAAGCATTGTTGAGAGGTTAAGAAAACATTTGGTATTTGGGGACATTCTTGAACTGCTCAATAAGATAAACAAACCTAAAGCCAAAACTACCTATGGATCTTTCTGGCAAATGAGTCAGTATTTTTTTTTCTATTGTTAAATCCAGTTTTAATTAGCGTCTTTCTTCTCTGTTTTTTGCAATACTAGCTGATACATTTGGCTAATCTGAATGGGGAGAATCCATTTCATCAGCATTGTACTTGTGTCCTATGACTCAACTTTTCCTTTTCTAATTTTCTTTTATGAATGAGATTTTTGGAGGCGGGGAAATAAACAGCTGATAATGATTGGGATGAAACTTTCAGTTTTGTTCCAGGAGATACTTTGGAAAAGAATATGCATCTTCTGAATCAATACCATTTACATGCTGCTAACAGGAAGGGAATGAGAGAGAGAGAGACTGGTTTTGTTGTAGATGAAAATGCTTACATACTATGGGGAGGAATTAATTATGCAAAATAGTGAAATATGTGCAGACAAATGCTAATTTGTCAACCTGAAAACTGAGCTTCCTCAATCTTATATTGCAATAAATTGAGTGATTTTCAAATATATTAGGCAAATGAGCTGAAACTCTAGTATGATAAAGTGTATTTAATCCTATTGCCCATGCACATATTACTTTCCATGGGATATGAATCCCCTGCCCTCCAGGGCCAACTGTCATTACATTTTCTGTGTGTACATATGTGAATATTGCAGCTTCCTGTTTCTGCCACGGTAACTACATAGCTGCTCAAAGGATAAATCAGAATAATGAAATTACAGATTTATACACGTGAGAGAGGTACAGAGAGGAGTCTACACAGCTAGCTGTTCCAGGAACACTGGAAGTGGGTGTTATGACCTTTGCTCTAATGCTTCCTTAGGAATTGCATTTGCAGATCAGAGCAGAAAACAGAGAGGCTCTCTGAAGACAATTCAGGATGGAGTAACTAGAGGCAGACTTCTCCTGGGCACGTAGCTTGAGTCTCGTACACAAAAGAAAGTCATCTAAGAAAGGAATGGATAGAGTATGCAATAGCATACTGTTGATTCAGAATTGCTTTTACTCACTTTAGTAATGTCTGGGTGTTGTCAGCAAGACCCAGAAGCTAGGCAGGGTTTTTCCTCTGGACTTGGAGTGCCTTTTGCTTCCGGCTGCAGAGAAGGTGCAGAGCCAGCCACAGAGCCACCACCAGAACTGGGCTAGCCTTGCTGAACGACAAAGCAGCCCTGGAAGTTTAGCTATGCTCCTCTTAGAGCTGCCTCTGCTTGTTTAGACCCTCCATTGGTAAAAAAAGAAATTAACAGGAGGGGTCTCATAAATGTACTGAATGAGATCACATCAGGTAGATTTTTTAATTCTAGCATTAAAAATGAAACAAGAGAAAAAAAATAAGGCAGGGCACTTAAATATCTCCTTTTTGTTTCTTTGTCAGTGTGGTTCAAGAAACACGTCTGGTGAGTGGTGCTAGTATTAGTGGACACCAGGTGTCCTGATTGCCTTGCTTTAGGTGAAAAGAACTTTCTATGCAGTTCTCCCTGATGCCACCATCACCAGCTCATCCTTACACCCTGCTGCCCACAGATGCTCAGATTCCTCTTGTTCCTGTGGAAACAGTGTGGTTGCAGTGCCAGTCTCTCCAAAAGCCTCGCAGGGGATATAAAGAGCAAGGAAACTCGGAAAACTCTGGTGGTGATTTATAGTCAGGAAAGGATATGTTTTTAGTGCCTTTCTTTCTAAAAAGTATTCTAAGTAATTTATTTTTTAATGCAATTAATGTCCTTGGCTTAACATTCAAAAGTCATGACATGTTGTACATAGAAAAAAACAAAAAACCAAAAACCCCCACAAAACTCACTTGCCACCCTTGTCCCTAAGGAAAAAAAAAAAAAAGAATTCCCTTTTCAGAGGCAAACCACTGTGATTCATCTTTTCTATATCCTTACTGTGGTATTTTAAGCATTTTCCAGCTTGAAGTGACAAGGATATACACATTGCCATTGTTATATAAATGGTAGCATATTATATACGCTGTTTTAAATTTAGTTTTTTCACTTCCTATTCATGGAGATAATTTCATATCTGTACTCAAAAAGCCTCCTTATACTTTTTATGGCTTAATAGTATTCCACTGTGTGAATGTACCATTAAAACTTTACTCCCCAACAGATGGCAATGTAGGCTATTTCCATTATTTTGCCGTTCAAACAAGTGCTGCCATAAATAATCTTGTCTATGTATATTTTGCATGTAGACAAATTTGTAAGTAGAATGAATTCCCAGAAGTAGAAATGCTGAGTCAAAGAGAATGTACATTTGCAATTTCAAGCGATTTCTAATTGCCCTCCATAGAGGTTATGTCACTTACATTTTATCCAGTAATATATGACAGCTACTCTTTCCCTACACATTCATTAGTGTGGTGTTATAAAACTTTTTGATCATTGATAGTCCAAGTGGTTAAAAAAAAGTTATGACAGTGTGGTTTTAATTTTTGTTTATATTATTATAATTGGAATTAATATCTTAATATGAGATTTTTAAGAGACATTTTATCCTTTCCTATGAGTGATCTGCTCATATCTTTTGTCTATTCTTCCAGTAGGTTGTTGGTATTTGTCTTACTGAATTGCAGGAGCTTTTTAAGTATTGGGAAAATTAGCCCATCATTTGTGATTGAATTGCAAGTATTTTTCCAGACTGCCATTTGTCTCTGATTTTACATAATGGGTGCTTACTTCATGCAAACCTTTTATTGTTATTGATGTTGTTATTAAGTTAAATTGATAATATTTTCTTTTATGAAATTTGGGTTTTATGTTATACTTTAAGGCTGCAAAATCCTTTATACACTTTACATGGTTTCCCCCCATGGTAACATCCTGAAAAACTATAGCACAATATCACAAGTAGAAAACTGGCATTGATACAATCTATCGATCCTAATAAGATTTCATCAGCTTTACATGTACTCAGTGTGTGTATATTTAGTTCTACACATTTTTATTACAGATAGGTTTGTGTATCCATCAGCATAGTAAAGATAAACATCACCACAAGCATCTCTTGTCCTGCCCTTTTATAACCACACCCACTTCCCTCCCACCTTCATCTGGGTCCTGGACCTTGGCAACCATTAGTCAGTCTGTTCTCCATATCTATAATTTTGTAATTTCAATTTCAGGAAGGCTGAATAAGAGGAATAATACAGTATGTAACCTTTTAAAATGTCTTTTTACTTAGCATAATTCCCTTGAGATTCATATCAACTTGTTGCATATCAACAGTTTGTTCCTTTTTATTGCTGAGAAGTCATTCATGATATGGATGTAGCACAGTTTAATCATCTGCCATTGAAAACCGTTTGATTTTGTTTCTCAAATTTTGGGTTTTTATGAGTAACGCTGCCATGAAGATTCACGAACAAGTGTTTGTGTGAATTTAAGTTCTCATTTGTCTGGGATAAATGCCCAAGAGTGTATTTTGGTCATGTGGCTATTCCATGTTTACTTTTGTAAGAAACTGCTAAACTTTTCCAGAATCAATGTACTATTTTACATTCCCACTAAGAATGTATGCGTAATCCCATTTCTCTGCATCCTCTCCTAAATTTGGTTTTGTCTCTATTTTAGCTATTCTGGACTGACTGCGGTTTTAATTTGCATTTCCCCGGTGGCTAATGGTAGCTTTTCATGTGCTTATTAGCCTTCTGTATATTCTCTTCAGTGAAATGCTCATTCATGTCTTTTGCCCATTTTTAAATTGCATTTTTAAATTTTTTTTTTTACTGTTACATTTTGAGTGCTCTTTATATATTCTAGATACCAGTCCTTTATCAGTCATGTGGTTTGCAAATATTTTCTTTCACTCTGTAGCTTTTTATTTAATTCTCTTCACAATGATTTTCATGGAGCAGAAGTTCTTTATGAGGGTCAATAGATCCGGTTTTTTAATTTAGGAAAAAAAAGCAAAAAATATGTCACATCTACTATTCAAGTGTGGCAGTTGAAATGTCCACCCTTACCATATTCTGTTGGAAAAGTGGCAATAGAAACAGAGAATGCCAGGACTAGAATTTTTCTACCCATTTTGCAAATTAAGAAAACTGATGCTCGTGCCAAGAAAGCTAAGTGTTTTAGTTAAATAAGGTGAAGAATTCAGATGAACAGTCCTTGACTTCTATTTCAAGGACCCTTCTACTACCCCAGAGTGAATGAATTTCTCTGTGTGCATTTAAGTTGCATGATATAATCTGGCACACTATAACTCTTCGGGCTATTTTGCCACTTAGAAGACATGTGAATTCCCCAATTCCCAAAGCCAATGGCATCTCTCTTTCCTTTGAATTCATACTTCACTTCCAGCCTCCTTTTTTATGGCACTAAAAATTTTCCATTAAAGTTATGTATAATGGGACGTGGCAAGCCTGGGCTTTGAAGGTACCCAGGTGACCTACCCAGCTTCGGCAGCTATGGATACCAAAAGGGATTGAGTTTTGATATCCACAAATTGGACACATAGAATTTTTAACAGAGATGAAAGACCTTACAGAGATATGAATGTTAAATGGCATTTGATTATACACTGAAAAAAAGGCTTTTGCTGAAGAGAATATCATATGGACTTGAGATGGTCTTAGATGCTTCATGCTGTCTAGAGCCCCCAGCCTGAGGTCTGTCTGAGCCTGTCAACTGTTCTCCAGAAGAAGTGGGAGCCTGTAGTTCAAGCCCAGGAGTGCTCATTTTCTTTCTAGACTGGCCTGAGGTTCCTTTTGCCTTGGGAAGGAGCTAGACTGACCCTTGGTGCCCCTTCTTCTCCATGCCAGCGATCTGGAAAGGCTCTGGAGGGGGCTGCCTCTCCCCATCGTTCTGCCCTGTGATTATCAAGTTAGCTTAGGCAGAAGCATCCTGCCTACTTGGCAAATTCTGAAAAGCAGGCTGGGAGGGTGGCAGCTTCCCCTGTGAGCCATCTCGGGCTTGTTTCCACTCCATTATCAGGAGCAGCTCTGCAGGAGCCTTGTTAAGAGGTGGAAGGTGCTCTTTCTTTCCTGGTCCTACAATGCCAAGGGAAACTTGAAGGCTCTGCTGCTGGCAGAGCTGGGTTGCCCAGACCACAGGGCTTCAGCTGGGTGAGAGACTGTGAAACTGAGCTGTCCAAAATGCCCGTTCTGGGGAAGGTGCAAGGAGAATGGCACTGAGAGCCAGAGATGTCTGTAGCTCCTTGTTCCAGGAAAAGGACAAGTGAGGAAAGAAGTGAGTAAAGCCCAGTGCATCCCACAAGGCTGCAATAATGTATCTCCAAAGGAAGAAAAGGTCAGTGGTCACCCTTTCACTTTTTGTGATAAAATAAAGGGTCCTACCTAAAAACACTCCCATTTGCCCCAGAAGTCCACAGCCTGTTCCCGGGCCCTGAGTGCTGGGTGCACAAGGACTCCAGAACTCTGAACTAACAGGGAAGGAGGTGGTGCTTCTCAGGACTTGCTCCTGCACTCATTTACTGTGAGGCTGACTTCTCTGGGCTTGCCATCCTACCGTCAAATGTGAGATTAGAGTCACAGCAGATTCAGATGGGTGTCTCATGGGCCCCTGCAAATGCTGTACTCTATAGATGACCCCAAGAGGTCAAATCAGACAGCAACTCCTGGGTTTTGGGGATGAACTTTTTCTTGCCTTCTTTCCCTTCTCCCTCTTCCTCTCTCTCTCTGTCTCTCCCTCTTTCTCTCATGTTCATTTCAAGAAAACAAAACACTCTCCGGTAGCAGCTCAGAGTATTCTTAATCTAAATAAGACATTCTCACTGCCAGCATGGTGAGATCACAAATCCTCTACACTACAGAGAAAATGTAGTGTCTTTATTGTCTAGAATGCCTCTGTTTGTCTTCCTGAGCAACCTTTTTAAGGGTAATAAAGGGAAAGCCAGAACTATGTCTTCATCCAAGCAAATTCGAATTTAGTACAACCCATTCTTCATAGCTTCTTTAGATCTCCAGCAGTCTCCTAGAGGTCATTGCTTGTCCTCTTGCCCTGTTCCACAGGTGTCCTGGTGAATGGGAACTTAGGGACCTTCTGGATTGAGGAAGGTGAGTTCAGCCTCAGACTGCCTCGAGTGTGCATGAGGGGCACCCACGGGAGCCTAGCGGGCCTGATGTGGTCACCAGACATCCGGCTGGTGCTTGATGCTGATGCCTTGTGGCTGACACTCTGTGGTCTTTTCTTTTGTGTCTGACACAGGATCCAGGGTCCATCACTGCTGGCTTGGCTTCCTCTCTACTTTTGCTGGTGCCATGCTCCCCATGTGTCTTTGTTCCATTCTCCATATATTCTCTGGCCCAGGTTGTCCACCTCTCAGTCTCTGCTATGTGGTCACCTCATTCTCCTCCCAGTGGGTTTCATGGCACTTGACATGGTTCCACACAACATGGGTGTAAGGGTAGCTCAGGGGAGCAAGCCAGACCTGCACACAGACCATCCTATCTATGCCAAGATGCCTCACATTGTTATAACGTGACATGTATATTATAATTTACACATACAACATGTATATAGAGACTGTATATAAATATAGTCTGTGTGAATGGATGGGTAAAGAAATAGATACTAACATTCTAGAGGGGGAAATAAAGTTGCATGCCTAAATGTCTCTGGTATCTTTCTCCATATTTTATTTTTATTTTTCTCTCTGCCATCAACCCTCCACAATCACTGAGGACAGAAATTCCTCTTAATTTCTTTCTATATATTCAGACTTCCTTACTTAAAACTCTGTAAGCCCACCAGCTGGCCTTACCCTGACTGTGCCAAGTGGTAACTAGACAATTTAAAACATCACTCTTTTCCCGACATCACCTGGCTCTCCACTCTGTTGTTGACTTTACACAGCACATGATATTGAAGGTCAGAAGCTTTCTCTTTGCTTCCCTTCCAAAGCAGTCCTTATGCATTCCCTCTCTTTTAAACCAGTTTCCCCTGTCCCCCGTGTGGATTAATGCCTTGAGTCTATTAGGGAGAAGGTCATGTATACAGAAGAACAAAAGAAACGAGCACATGAATGCTTTTTTAAAATCTTGTCTCTATTCTCCAGGAAAAGTAGAGCTTGCCCCAACCAACACACACACAAACACACCCTTTCTCCATCCTACTGAGCCCTTTCATGCTCTTTCAGACCAAGACCTCAGAGAGCCTTGAATAGGATCGCCAAGGAAAACTGCATATATTCTAGGGGCAAAAGAAGGTGCTTCCATGCTGCTGGCAATGTATGTTTTTTGATCTGGGTACTGTGACAAAAAAGTGCAAAAGCACATCCAAGGCAGGATATCTTGGTCAAAGCAAACTACCTCCTTGGGAACAATGCCATCTTTTGCCTATGACCAGTGTCTACTCAATGCTGCCTTTGCTTGTATGGCCTTGCTTTCCTAGTGGGTGTCCCTCATATACACCTGAGAGGCAGTGCCCCCCAAGCCCCCATCCACCAGGACACCTGAGAAGAAGGATAAGAAGACAAGAGGAGACACTTGAAAGACCAAGTAATGATCTCTAAGAGTTCTGGAAATCTAAAGAAGCTATGAATGGATTGTATGCAATTTTGAATTTATTTGGATGAGGATGAAGATATAGTTCTGGCTTTCCCTTGGCTACCCTAAAGGTAGCTCAGGAGGACAGGGTTGTTCTAGGCAATAAAAACACGGCATTTTCTCTGCAAAGCCTGGGTTATAGTGTAGAGAAAGTTGTGATCTCACCACACTGGCAGTGAGAATGTCTTATTTAGAATAAGAATACTCTGAGCTTGCCAGGAGAGGATGGTGTCTTATTTCCTTGAAATGAACAGGAGAGAAAGAGGGAGGGAGAGAGTGACAGACAGAGAGAAAGTGAACCACGATCCTCCTTGTCCATGTCTCCATCCCAGTTTTGATCCTTTTTTCCAATATTGTACTCACCTCCTCGACTATTTCTCTTGGTGATTTTTGCTTCCTTGCTTATTTCCCTGGCCCAGCCCCCTTGACCTGGTCCAGCCTGGATTAATCAAGGAGGACATCTGTATCCCTTCCCCAGTTCCAGTCTCTCTCTCCAGTTCTGATTATTCAGTTTTGACAAGAGCCTTCTTGGCTCATCCACATTCCAAGCATTGACTGGAATTTTATCACCAACCAGGGCTAAGTGACAGGAGAAAGAGAATGGACAGAGAGGGAAGAGACGAGGCAGTGATTGTCAGCCATACTGTTTTGAATTAGACAGCCCTGAATTTGAGCATCTATTTTTTAATATACTTTTTATCTGGGAAGATCAACAAAAGCTTCAAAACAGCACTTGCTTCAGGATTTGGGAAGAAGGACATATAGATGGGTTGGAGGTGGGCAGGGGGAGCGATGCATCTATTAAAGGGACCTTTGACTTAATTTGTAATGTTTCCATTTTTAAAAGAAGAATGCATTTATATATTGTTTGTGAAATAAATAAAATAAGTATACTTGTCTAGAAACAAAAAATAAATTTTTGAAAAACAGGATAAAAGCCATAGAGTCTACATACATAACAAAATATGTAAATTTTAGTCTGTATACTACAAATAATGTGCAGTCTGAGCCATATCTTTGCAGCTCCGGTGTCAACTACGGACATTTGGCTCTGAAGAACTGTTTGTTGAGGCAAACGTAAAGGATATCATCTGACATTTTTTAGAGGTAGGAGAGGAGTAATAATTCAAAGAGTGGGGAGTGAGGAGGGAGCAACTGAATTAGAGTAAAAACAGGTTGTGAACTCTGCCCTTTGATGTCTGTTCTTTTTAGTAATTAACAGCAAGGTATTGGGGTTGGGAGTTCTGCTCATTTTTTGTTTTACCCCAGTGTTCCCCATAAACTAGCCCTGTGTGCAACTGCAGGAAATTCATCAGAAAAAAATCTCCTTCAAAGACTCTCAGCATGATGGAAAGTAGAAATCGCTGCCAGTCCTGGAGGAAATATGTTCCTGTAGCAATTGGGTTCCAACCCATAGACTCGCCACGCTCTGTGGATCTGCATGTGAACTGTGAATTGCTCTACAGTGTACCCAGATTGGGGGTGGGGAGCAGTCAGCCCCTCCCTTTAAACTTCTGTTCCTCTCCATTTGCTGCCACAGATGCCAACACAATTCTTGTTGCATTAATTTGGCTGCGACAGGGAGAAAATGGCAGCAGCATATTAATTAAAAATAATATGCCATCCGAGAGATAGCTTGAGTTCACTTCTTCTCTTAGTAGTCTCTATATTCTTTTCTTTTCAACTTACTGATGACACTTCATAGGTGCCAAGGCAGGAGCAACATGTTGTTTAGTAGAAACAGGAAAGAAAAGTGAGAGACTAAAGATAGGGCTCCAAATGTGATGAAGAGCTTCAATCTTAGAGGCAGATTTTGAAGGCACTGAAAAGAATACTAAAGAATCGGGGGAAATAATTGGGTTCCTAAAGTTAGAGTGGCAAGGAGAGATTAGAAGGAAGTGATACGAGTAGACACTTTAAATAGAGAGACATAATACTATTGTCCAGTAAAAGGAACAAGGGCTCCTCGGGAAAAAGGCTGAATCCAGGACTGAGGCAGGAAATATACAAGAAAACCTAGGAAGTCTTATAGTGCTAGAAAGTAAAGACATGCCAAAAACCAAATTAGGGTCCACAGTAGCTCATGCTTATAATCCCAGCACTTTGGGAGGCCAAGGCGGGTGGATTACTTGAGCCAGGAGTTTGAGACCAGCCTGGGCAACAGAGTGAGACCTCAGCTCTCTTAAAAAAAATTAGCCAGGCATGATGGCATGCACCGGTAGTCCCAGCTACTCAGGATGCTAAGTTGGAAGGGTCACTTGAGTTCGGGTAATAGAGACTGCTGTGATCATCATGATCATGCCAGGGAACTCCAGCCTGGGTAACAGAGTGAGGCCCAAATTCAAAACCAAATAAATGAATAAAAACAACAAAACATCCCAATGAGAGATGTCAAATGGACATATGAGCCAATGAACAAAGCTCCCAATGGACAAAGCTGGAAAAATTTGAGCAAGAGAAGAAATAAGGCAGTATTGAATAGTAACGAATTATAGCCCGAAATATAAATACCTATAAGTCCATACTAATATAAATAAATGATTGAAAATGTAAATAAATGGAGGAGCAGGAACAAGTTTCCTGTACAGAAGAATTTCAAATAATTTATGTAGCGCTACCCCCTTCAGGGTGGTGGGGTATGACTCCCTACTCCTGATGCATGGGCTATGCACAGTGACTTCCTTCCAAAGAAGACAGTCTGAAGAGGAGGAGTAACACAAAACTTTATAAGAAGAAATCTGACAAATGCTACCTTGCCAGAGATGACCCAGTCTAATATCACTACGAATAAGACATGTTAATAGCATGTACCCTTGATATGAATAGCATTTCACCTCAGTGGTTCCTCCTCAAAACTTATAACCCCAATCTAACCATGAGAAAAAGAATCAGGCAAGCCCCAGTTGAAAGGTGTTCTACAAAATAGCTAACCAACACTCCTGAAATCTGTCAAGGTCTTCAAAACCAAGAAAAGTCTGTGAAACTGTCACAGTCTAGAGGAGTGTAAGGGGACACAATGACTAAACTGTGATGTGGTATCTTATATGGGGTCCTGAAACAGAAAAATAACATTAGGGAAAAACTAAGGAAATTAGAATAAAGTATAAACTTTAGTCAATAATGATGTACCAGTATCGTTGCTTGCCACCATAATTGTCAATTGCAATATGAAACTGGGTCCAGGTTATAAAGGAAGCCCTTACATAGCGCAGAAGCTTCACAACTCACTCCATAGTCATGCATACATGTAAAATTGTTATGATCACAGCTGCCACTTTTAAGACTTGATGCTGTTCTAAATGCCTATAATTTCAGGTAGTCTCTTTACAAGTGAAAGAAATATTTTCACCTATCCAATTTATTTTTTTCTAGCATTGCTGACAGAGTGGGATGACCAAGCCAAAGAAAGAAAGAAGCTACTTTGGGGAAGGATCCATGAAGTTGATGTACATATTATTCAAAATTAAATGGTCTTCATAAGCCTATGCCTCCCATGTGCATCCTACAAAATATGGCTTCTCTTTTCTTAATATCTAATAAGATTGACATTTTCCTTTTAATGTTGAATTCATAAAGTTATTTTCATTTAATTATGCCTGCTTTTAAGGGGACTTTTAAACAAATTCAGTTCTTATCATTTAGAAGCTTCCTTCTGTTTCCCATTTTCTCTGACTTTTTCCTGTGGCCCTTTGTTTCCTAATCAGAATCACACCTTCTAAATTAAGTGAGGAAAGGGTTTGTTTTCTCAACCCCATTTAATGCGTGAGCAAATCAGAAGCCAGCTAGAAAGGTTGCCACCTCTTTATTTGTTGTGTTAACCAATTAAAAGGTGTTACTCTCTTGGTAATAAAGTGTGACCTTGTTCTTTTGGATTCTTTACTCTGGCTTCTTTCTATCTGGTTCATTGTTTAATTTGCTAGCTGGGATCACACTGCACTTAGATTCTAAAATCAGCTGGGGCTCCACTTTGGTCAAAACCCTCCTCTGTTGGAAGGAAAATATCGAACCATTCCTTCCTTTACTTAGAGCTGGCTGTTGCTGGAGCTGGTAACAAAGTCAATGCCACACAGAGCTAATTTCAGAAACCTCTTAGAACAGTTGTTCTCCATAGAGCAGCTGTTCATACAAGGGCTGTACCCTTGGAAAAGTTTACACGTCAAAAAGGAGAGCAGTGTCCAGTAGAAAGAGTAAAGCAAGAATTCACAATTGCCTATGTCCAAATATCCAGATAATTGATGTAATGGACTGGATAACTGCCACAATTCTTCTCCTTTGCATTGGTATACAAAGCTAAATGAGAAGTTTGGTCAGATTTTAATATTATAGAGAACATGTACCAAGCTTCTAAAACACTGTATCCCTTGCTGCCAGAACTTGTTTGGTTTGACTTTTGATCCAGTCCTTCTGTTTTAATGTAATTGAGGGATCTGACAGAATAAGAAAAACTAACACTTTTATTGAACTTTCAAGTTTCTAAAATGCTTTAAAATTTATGAACTTGTTAGATCTTCACAACCTAGTGCTGCATGAAAAGCCAGTGTTACCTTCTCCTTTTTACAATAAGGGAAACTGAGGCATAAGATGTCATGAAGTAGTCACTGCACTAGTAAAATGTAGCCTTTTCTTAATTTAATTCCTAGGGTTTACTAATATATACTAGATGTTTATATTATTCCTTTTGCAGCTGAATTCATTTGATTGGCTGATGAAATGTCTCCTAAAAATAGCAAGCACACACACACACACACACACACACACACAATTTTGCTCATAATTTCAAGAGGTTCACTACCAGCCCCAGGTTAAGAGTCACTGTCCTGTGATGTATAATTTCTATAAATGTCATAGAGCAAGAAATATAGAAATTCTGAAATGGGACATTGAGCACTTAGAAGATGAGAATTAAGACCAAGTTCCTTCACCAACTTTTCTCTCTTCTACTGGAATATATTATATCTCAGAGGGAATGGTATATTCTGAAATTTAATGTGTTAAAAATGTCCTGGGGGAATATATGCAAAAATGGGAACAATGTAGATGAAAAAACAAAAAGCAACCTGAGAAGATATTAACCGAAAGAATGGGATGAATGGTGTAAAGAAAGGAATATAAATAATTATCAACTCCACATTTTAATCATGGCACCTATGCAAACAGCATGTTGTGAGAATTTAAGAAACCCATTCAGGAGTGGATGGGAGACCTACAGAGGGGCTTGGGATGGAAGTGATGTGGACGAATTAAGTATGGCCAATCAAACAGGCAGACATATGCCAAGTAGGCACAGACGCTCCTCACACTTGGCCTGGTGAAATGTGTCCCACATATTAGTTGCTTCTCTAGCTATTTCTGCCTGTAAGCCTTGGAAAACCCATGCTTTACAATATGTATCAACTCATGCTAAAAGGTTGTAAGCCTTTTCTTGGCCAGAGTCCCTGTCACTGTGAGTAGACCTAGTGACAATTGCCTTCTCCTGCCTGTTAGTTCTTGTGGACCTCCTTATTCCCAACTGCTGGATGGACATATAATTATCACCTTTCCTGCTGTGAGGTCTTCATTCTGCTGGGTTTAATTCACTGTCCTACTTGACTGCCTTCTCCAATGTAACCTGTCTGGGTTGACTGCCGGGGTCCAAAAAATCCTCTGCTCCATTCTTCACATGTGAATTCACTGAGGTTGTGCCAACTCTGAAAGACCTGAGCACAACTCTAATGTTGTGAATCTCAGGATTATCTCAATTTTAGTTTCTCTCTGTGATCTGTGACTATCCACAACCCCATAGCTGCCCCCATTACACCAACACCACTATGACCTTGTCATTTAGCCCCTGGCGTTCACTTGTCAGTAGGTGATTCATTCTGAATAGAGAATTTGGAGGAAGTTCATTTCTTCTCTGGGTCAGGGGGCTGGAGAATGAACAGAAGTATAAAATGAGCAGGCACCATCAGGTGCTGAGCTAAGATTTGCAAAATACATGAGAAAACTAGACCCTCAAGCAAAAGTCAAAAACTGGTTCTCAAGTTCAAATTTCCTTTTCAAGCATCTTTGGACCAACATTCTCTCCTTTAATTAATACCTGGCTCCCACTTGCCCTACCTCAGTATGGTTATAGCTGTGGATGTGGTTAATCAATGTCTTGATCAAGGGATAGGATGTCAGGATGGAGGATGGTTGTCTGTTTGTTCACTGAAGTAATTCCAGAATCGAATTAGTAATTTTGAAATTTGATGGTAGTTAACAATAACAGAACTGGTCTTTTTCAGCCAGGTTACTTCAGGTATTTTAATGATGGCATTTGTCTGTTTCAGTGATTCACCCTTAGCTTGGCACTTAACCAACAGATTGTCCGTCTAGATAGTGTCTACCTCCTGACAGAGAATCAGGAACTGCTGCTGATTCATTTGACTGTATTAATGACCCATTTGTGCCCAGTCAATTGGATTAGATCAGTGGGTTAGATCCAATTAGTCAACTCAGTTTTTTTTTCCTTTAAAGGATAAAAAAGCCACATAATTTTTTTTCTTATCACAAGTAACTCATCTATAGAAGATACCACTGTCTATGGTGTATTTAACTTCATAAAAGCCAGAGAGAGAATTCAATGTGACCTGAATGACAATAGATGCAAAAGGCACCATCTAAAGGTAGAACACAGAGGAATGCAAAGCAATTTATACTGATATAGAACATTGGCTGATATAAACCATAAGCCAAGAAAATATCACATCTATGTGTAATGCACTCACAACAGGCCTCCTATTTTTATAGGGAAATATATTTTTGTAGGTTAACTCACGGTGGTTTTGAATAAAATTTCAATAAATTCCAATCAAAGAGAAGATGTAATAATGATGCACAGAATCTACACATGAATATCTGGGAGTGGCAGCATGGCGATTATCTTCAGCACACATTTGGCACGCTCTTCAATACCACTTTCCTCAGGAAGAGCTAACCCCAGTGTACATTTCCTCTAGCTGTAAATCAGTGATGCCTTTAAGCAAAAAGTACATAACAACCAATAGTGTTAGTTCCCCTTGCAGTCTCACTCCCTTCATTTCATAAATGGTTAAGTTTGGGGCAATAAAGCTGCATAATTGGAACAAAATCCTAAAACTATGTCTGCATAAAGTAACAGAACTATGCTTGAACTGTTCTGACTATCTCCTCTCATAGAGCTGTTAGGCAAATAGGATTTATTCTTTGTGCTAATTCCAACTGTAGTTAATGCCTGCTGACTATTTGGAGCTTTGTGTGTTGAAGGGCTTTCTGAGGCTATGACTGGTCTCAGTAGGAAAGGGCTCCACAATTGATTAGTGATGTCTGCCATGGGCACAGGAGGAGTGAGCTGCAGTATGCAACATTGTTCTAGCCACAAGGAATGACTGTAGAGAAATCGCATTCCATAAACCCAACTAAACTTGTCAGTTGAAAATGATTCATTATATGCTCACTTAGTAAATACACAATAAAATTAGTTGTTTTATGACCCAATACATGTTTTGAGATGCAGAACTGCTTTATATATGTTAGGAAGGGGGAAAAACCACAAAACTTTTCACCATTTGGTGCTTATTTTGGTGCTTTAATCCAATCTTATTCTTAAGAAAGTCAATTGATAACCGGATCAAGCCTAACCAGTAGGATTATACATTTTGAAGTTAAAAATATTAAAGTGGACATACACTCAACTATCATTGCTATTAATGTTGTATCGGATGTGAAGAAACCCACATTTAATAGTTCTACATAATCACAATGGGAAAACAGCCCTTTACAGAGGAATATTCTCTCAATAAGCTGCTAAGAAATTGAGGCAATGTGTGGTCCACATACTCCTCAACTCTACTTCCAGAATGTGTCCTGGGGTGGTTTGAATCTGCAAAGGCATCTTCCTGGTAGTGCAGTTCATGACCTCAAAGAAAGAATCTATGACCCAGGGAGCTGACGGACATTTAGCAAGGAAGAAAAATCATTTCTGAAGAATTATTTTTTTGTTGTTGTTTGGTTTGGTTTTTTTTTTTGAGTTGGAGTTTCACTCTGTCACCCAGACTGGAGTGCAGTGGCTGCTCCCGGCCACCGCAGCCTCAACCTGCTGGGCTCTGGCAATCCTTCCGCCTCCGCCTTCCAAGTAGCTGGAACTACAGGCTCACGCTACCAAGCCTGGCTAATTTTTTTTTTTTTATTGTAGAGATGAGGTCTCGCCAAGTTGGCCAGGCGAGTCTCGAACCCGTGGGCTCAGGCATTCCACTCACCTCAGCCTCCTAAGCATGGGATTACAGGCTGAGCCACCGTGCCGGCTCTGAAATATTCTTGTAGAGGTGCTCTTTCCTCCCAATCTCTGGTGTGTGGCAGAGGGAAGGTAGTTCTATAAGGTCCTAAGTACAATTCTAGATCACAAGTTAGCATAATTTATTTATGCTTGTATTTTGAAGTCCACACAATGACTAGCACATAGTGAGGACTTGTTAAATATTTATTGAGTGACTGACTGACAGAATAAATAATAAAGAATAAATAAGTGAGTGCAGAGATTGGTTAATCCTAGGTCAGGCTAGTCTTAGAGATAATTTGAGGTCGTCCTTGCCTTTACATGTTTGGCTGACTAGCTATAGGCTTAAAAAAAAAAAGTCCAGAGGATGTGAATGCCTGTGCTCCCATCCAATTCTGAAATACCACATTTCCAGAGTTCTAATTATGCATGATGCAAACTTCCTGTAACTCCATTGCTAGATGGGGAATGCCAGGGAAAGACATTACCTTTCCTGTGCTTCCTATTTGCAATTTCTCTCAGCTCACTAGAGCAATTTCATAGAGTCTAGGAAAGGATATGGACTAGAAGATCACTTCTATTGTATGCAACAATGTTCTAGCCACAAGGATTGACTGCCATATTATCTAGAGAAATCACATCCTATAAACTCAACTAAACTTGTCAGTTGTAAATGATTCGATAAAAGCTCACCCAGGAAATGTACAACTTAAACTAGTTGTTTTGTGACAATTGAACTAAGTTGGCATTATTTAACATCTCTCCTGTAAGAGACAGTGACATATTTGGTCTGCCCCCTTTCTTATCAATTGACATGTCAGTTCACATAATATTTTGAACAGGTCATATCTCTGCTCCAGTTAGCAGGTGTTATGGGTTAAATTGTGTCTCCCCCCAACAAAAAATTAGTATGTTAAGTCCTAACCCCTCACACCCAGAATGTGACCCCATTTAAAGATAAGATATTCATAGAGGTAATCAAGTTAAAGTAAAGTCATTAGAATGGGCTCTAACCCAATATGACTGTGTTATTATAAAAGAAGAGGATTTAGAGACAGACATATACATAGGGAGGATGCCATGTGAACACGAAGCCAGTCATTTATAAGCTGAGAAGAAGATTCTACTTCACAGCCCCCAGAAGGAACCAACCCTACCAGCACCTTATTTTTAGACTTCTAATTTCCAGAACTGTGAGATAATAATTTCTGTTGTTTAAGGTTCCCAGTTCATAGCAGCCCTTGGAAGCTAATATAGCAGTTAATAAAAAATAGCCTCAGACAACTCTGTGGCCAGAAGTTTTTCCTAATCAGTATGGTATTAGGAAAATACCATATAGAGTCTATGCTATATATGGTTTGTTTTAATTTTCTTTTTTTTCTTTTTTCTTTTTTTTTTATTCAATATATTTTTTATTATGATATTGTGGGGTACAGTTAAGGGTTAGGTGTACAAATATGCCTCGTTCAGGTACCCTTGTTGATAGGAAGTGTCTCCCCATCCCCAGACAGATATTTACTACCATTAATCCCATCACCCTACCTCTCCCCCCCCATAGTTTCCCACCACTGTCAGTCATTTTCTGTTTTAATTTTCTATTGTATTGTAACAAACCATCATAACATTCAGTGGCTTAAAATCCCTAAAACAATAGTAATCTATGACTTCTCATAATTCTGTGGGTTGGCTGAGGGAATGGTTCTTCTGCACACATGGGCCTAATCCCTACTGCTTTCACTTGGAATCTTGGCTGGGAAAAAAAAATGCTCAAGTTGGTGTCTCACGTTCCAGGATCTCTTTTCACATGGCCTCTCATCATTCGGTATTCTAGGCAACCCAAGCTCCTTGCAGGGTGGCTAGACCCTAGAAATGCAAAAACAAAAGTTACCAGGCCACTGAAGGGGTAGATCTGGAGTTGGCACTTCACTTCTGCCACATTCTATTAGTCAACACAAGTCACAAGGCCAGCCTAGATTCAAAGAAAGGACAAACTGATTTCACCTCTTGTTGAGAGGAGTCCATCACTAATCTACCACAAAGACATTGCTGTTTGTTCCCCTATCCTTGCCTGTCCCCTCCTCCCCCCCACCAAAGTTGTTTTCCCCATTCTTTGTTACTGATTTCACCTACAGGATCTCTCTAAGACAGAAAGCCTAGCGGTGGTTTGGGCTAGGACAGCCTACTCTTAACCTGCAGTGTAGACTTAAGAACAAGTATGACTTCTGACTCCCATGTTGCTCCTTGAGCTTCCTTTTCTGTCAGTCACTCAACTGAATAACTGTACAGGTTGAAGCTTTCCATGCCCTTTCCCCACATTGACTTAGTTGGCTAAATCTTTTGAGCAAGGCTGCTGTTTAGCTCTTAGATCTCATCTCCCTGTCATCCTGCCAACACCCATGTCACCACTATAACCAGGGGCTTGCCCTATCTATTTATGGTGACAAAGTACACCTGCTTGTCTCTAACCAATGCACTGTGCTAGTTCTATCAATAACTGCCCAAATCTCGTCCGTCTATAATACTGTGTCTATTGAAAAGGAGATTGTGCTTCTGACAATTTCAAAACTGTGATTGAAACTGATGTGTTCTTTGGACACTGTGTCTGGTAAACATGATTGTACCTTTGGAACAATCCTCAATAGCTAGTTATTTCCTCCCTGACCTTGTCACATCCTGGTGTAAGTTTTCATGCCAAGAATGGACACACCTGAATCTGCAACTTCTAGTTGTCTTCATTGAATTAGAGTTTCTCAGCTTAAATCCTATGTTTAGAGATACTTTGATGTCATCAGCTATGAATGGTCACCTGTCATATCTCTCATATGTTGGCCTGTCCTGATCATTTCATACCCAGTGTCCAGCCACTTATTATGAAACAGAGCAGAGGACAGGCAGGGTCATTCAGAGGAGGGTAAAATCACTTTTTCTAGCTTAAACGCTGGTCACATTGATCAACTGTGAGGTTGATTGCATCAGTTAGGACCCTTTTTCCTGCAGACAAAAGCCCCAGTGAGTAGGAGTTTAAATAAGTGTAGATGTATTGGTTCATGTAGCATAGAAGAGCAGGTGCAGGTAGACTTCAGATGAAGCTAGATTCAAGGTTCCCAAGGTGCTAAAGGGACATTTTTCTTCTTGACTCAGCCTGGTGTCATTCTGGCTCCTTTCTTGGGCCTCCTTGTGGGATTCCAATAACCTTGAGTTTTCCCTCCACAGGGTAGGACAGCTGATATGGCGCCATACTTACCTTTTTCCAGGGGAGCCAGTAACCATCCTTCTCATACCTGCGCACACAAGTCCTGGGATTCCTCTGACTGGATAGCTTACTCTGTCTGAATCTCCAGGCTAGGGGAGTTATGATGGATTGTTTGGCTTAATTCTGGGTCATATGAAACCCCATGGAATGAGAGTGTTGGAAGGTAAATCTCTGAATAAAGATTAGGGACTATGGCTGGAGGAAGGGGAAAAAATATTCGAAGGCAAGAAACAAATGTCTGCCACATTGAGAGAAATAGCATAGGGACTGACAAGTTCTTAAAATGCTTAAAAGGCTGGAATAATAGGCTCAAATTTGTAAAATAAATGAAAATATGTATGAAGCATTTCACATGGATGCAAAAAGTCATCCTAATGTGAAAAACACTCTAGTCAACTATAAGCTCAGTATGAGTCACTAAATTGATTTGCCTATCAGCAACATTAACAAAAGCTAATGTGCTCTAATTTTCTAACTATTAGAACTATTTAACATTGGAATTGGTGGCCTTAGGAGTTAGTTCCTAACTTGTCACTAGCTATATAATAAAGTCAAGGCCATGTAATTACTTATAGGGAGGCCATGGAGGGAATTTGAGGCTCATAGACTCATTCATTTATTCATTCACTTATTCATTCAACATATATTTACCGAATGCCTATGGTGCAGGCTCAGATTTCTCAGGCAGGTACTGAGCTCAAATTTGGCATGCAGACTATTTTTTTATGAATCAACACCGGTAGAAATGGGGGAAAAGCAAGATTAGGCAAATGCAACACAGGTCCAACAAAGCCTTGAGCCCAGGGAGCTCTGGAACTTTAGAGAAAATTCTGCCCACTATATTTTTGCATTGTGCTGAAGTGGCTGAGCCTTGATACTCTTAGTTTGATTAGTCACTGGATATGGGCCCCTTGAGGAAAGAAGGTTAAGTTTCCAGAAGAGGTAACTTTCTGCAGCTGAGGCAGGTCTCAGGGAAGCTGACAGCTGAAATGAGTCCCTCTGGATCTACCACAGCCTACTGTGTTCCCAGCACTGTGCTAGGCATTGAGAATACAGCAGTCAACACAACAGACAACAAAGTACAAGAAAGAGTAGGCATGCTAGTGGAAGGTAAGAATAGAATTTTTAAAAATCGTTAAATAAATGTATATCAGTTAGTGATAAATGTGGGCAGTGCTAAAAACCATCATGTTGAGAAATGTATCAAGACAAGGTGAAGGTAGAGCATTACAGAAGATGAATGCTGGGTAGTGATATGATGGTTGTGCTATTTTCATTAGCAAAGCTTAAGCAGGAACCTAGGAAAGTGTGGGGAAAAAACTCTGCATACATTTGGGGAAAGGGTTCCAGGCAAGAGCACAGCAAATACAAAGGCTTGGAGGAACAAAAGGACACCAGTGTGGCTAGGGTAGGGGGGAAACAAGCAAGGGGAAAGTGGCAGGAGATGAGCTTGGACGGATAGCAGGGGACTAGATCACGCCAGGCTATGGGCCAAGTTCATACTTGGGGGTCACAGTAAAGACGCATAGTGGGAAGAGAAAATAGAGATAGTTTCTTAGAAGACCTCATTCACTTAGCTCTTCATTTACAGAAATAATATGATTAGTACAAAGATGCATAGCTTGGTAGAAACCCTAGAGAAGGTCAGAACTGAAACACGCAATACATGATGCATCCATTAGGATGTCACTGGCTGCATGTAGGAGAAAATTTGGATCAGACAGACTTCAACAGAAAGAAATTTAATTATCCTACATTACTGGAAGACCAGAGTTGGGAAGGTCTTGAGCATAGTTCCATGAGTGGCTCAATAATGCTCCTTCCATCTTTCCATCTGCCATCCTCAGTGTATATAGTCAGGATGAGCTTGGATGCTTCATAACAGACTGTGATTCCAATGGTTTTCAAAAATAAAAGAATGCATATAAAGAGAGTCTAACGCTACATGTCACAATGGCACACTATTTTTATTAGCTATCGGGTACTCCTCACTGCATCACCTAAGGACTCACAATGACAAAGCCACTCCCATGTAGAACATAGTTGCAGCAATTAGATGCTCTGGTTCAGAAAGAACGCATATTATGTCTGCCCAAAACTCACTGTCACATACTAGCCATTTTCCCCTCCCACTGACAAGTGGGCCAGGAATTGCAATTTTACTATATGCATGGAAGGCAGAGATATTTAGTGAGTAGTGCTAATAACTGTCAAGCTGAATATCAATTTCTACTCACAGCTAGTGTGCCCTCCCCCAAGGTTATAAGATCCTGAAAAACAACACTAAAAAAAAAAAAAATATCGTGACACGTCTGGGCAATTTGGGGAGACCTCATCTCTACAATAAATCAAAAATCAGGCTGGCGTGGTATCGCGCGCCTGTAATTCCGGCTACTAGGAAGGCTGAGGCGGAAGGATCACTGGAACACAGCAGGTCGAGGCTGTGGTGGCCAGGAGCGGCCACTGCACTCCAGTCTGGGCGATGGAGTGAGACTCCAACTCAAAAAAAAAAAAAAAGAAAAAGAAAAAGAAAAAAAAAAAAACAGATCATTGTTATTTTTAAGAGCAAGGAAATTTTCTCCAATACTCCCCAACAGACTTCTTTCACTTAGTACAGTATTGGTCAGTACTGGATCACATGTCCATTCCTAACGAATTACTGTCAAGAGAAATGGGATTATTATGTTTGGCTCAGCCCGATCGGGATTTACCTTCTAGAGTCAGGAACTGGGTCACTCTCCCCTGAATGTTAGGGATGTCTGAAGTTGATATAGATGCTGGAGAAGATTATTCTTCTCTGGTACTTTTTATTGAGTCAAATCCATGAAGGAAGGACACTTCAATACTTGGAACAGTTTGGGCATTGAAACTAGAGGGAGAAAATGGAGAAATACATGGTCATAGGCACGCAACCCGGTTTACTACAAAAGGCAAACCAGGACAATTGGAAGTGTCAATAGGAAACATAGTGTATACAGCAATGATTGGACTAAATGACCTCTAAGATCTTATACAACCCTGAGATACTATTATTTTCTGTGAGTCTGTTGGTACATTTATGAGCACAGGGATTCGGGACACATTTGTGGGTGGTGGTGGTCTGAGAAACTGAATCAATTTCCTTTACACGGTGCCACTGATAAAATTTTACCAAAATACCACGTGGGAAGGACACATATCTTCTACCTATCCTTAGAGAGCTCTCAGATATGGAAAATCAAATTCTGGAATAATGAAAGGAAGGGGGAAGTTCAGGGAAGAGAAAAGGAAAGAAATGGTTTAAAAATTGCATATCATATGAAGGTAAAGATATAGAGCTGTTGTCTCCAGACATTTTCTTATGATTCTCAAATGCATATGCCTGAGCATGCAGTTCTTGGGCTGGACTGCATTTAGATCTCCCAAAGGAACTACATTCAATATGATCACTGCTAAATCAGTTCTGAGTCCATTCTTTCTACCATGCTTATCTCCACCATAGGTCCCAACATCCAGTCGTCTACTTCAGACCTTCATTTTTTACCTGGATTATCGAGAAAGCTTCTGCCTGCTTTTTCTGCTTTGTCCTGTGTTCCCTACTTCATTGGACTTAGAGATCTAGCAAATATGTACATCTGACAAGTGTCTTTCCCTGACTTAAACCCACCAATAATTCCCTGTCAATTGTAGAATAATTTCAAGTTCTTTGGAGGGGGAAGGGAGGGATACAATGCCCTTATGCTAACTTTATTTGGAAGATTACCTCAGGTTTAAGCTAAACTGTTTGTATCCCTGCTCACACACCCTCACCACTTCCCGTCTTCCTGGTTTTGCTAAAGATGTTCTCTCTGCTGGGAGCATCCTTCTCTTAATGTTCACTCTATTGACTCTTTTGCTGTTATTGTTGTTGTTGTTGGCAGCCTCACTTTGCCACCCAGGCTGGAGTGCAGTGGAGTGATCATGGCCCACCTCAATGCTGACCTCCTGGGCTCAAGTGATCCTCCTACCTCGGCCATCTGAGTAGCTGGGACTATAGGCATGCACCACCACACTGGGCTAATTTTTTGATTTCTGGTAGAGATGAAGTCTTGCTATGTTATCCAGTCTGTTCTTGAGCTCCTGAGCTCAAGCAATCCTTCTACCTTGGCCTCCCAATGTGCTGAGATTACAGATGTGAGCCACCATGCCCGGCCTCTATTGATGCTTAATAATTCTTCAAGATTCTGCTCATTACCTCACTGAGAAAGCTGCCTTTGAGCCCCACTAAGCTGGATGCATTTCTTCTGCTTCCCGAGTACTCTGTGCTTACTTTTGTCTTGGGACATAACCAGGTCACATGGAAATAATTTGCTTATCTGTCTTCTCAATGGTCTACACGGTCCCCCACCTTGAGGAAAAGGATGGTCTTATTCATTCTGCCTGGTGGACAGTGACCGCTAAATAAATATTTGTTAAACAGAATTTTTTAAGAAGAGGTGTCAGCTAAGATGAAGTTAAGGGAACAGGAGAAAATGCAGAGGAGGTAGGAGGTAGTTGAGACGGCAGCAATAGGGAGCTGCCAGGAGAGTTTGTGCATTACCTCTCTCCCCACACAGGATCAGGATCTCCCTCTTGTATCCATTTTATCCATTCCACGGTTCCCCGAAGAGGCACTCTGCCTTCCTGGAATGGAATCCCTGGTTTGGGTCACACATGAGTGGGACTGCACAGATAGTCTCAAGAAAAACTCTCTCTGACAGCCTGTCCCCTGCCTTCAACCAAAGTTCGCTGAGCAAGTAGGCAGAATTTTGACCTTGGCTACTGCTTTTTGTTCTCAGTTCCTGCCACCTCCTCCAAGGACACTCCAAGGATAATGACTCCCTCTTGGGGTGGCCTCACAGCTTTGAAAGTTAGATTCAGGCCTCATTTCCACAGACCCAGCCTTACAATTCCCCAGAAATGCCTCTGCACCTCCATTCCCCCTTGTCTCCATAACCCACAACACTGGGATAACAGCATAGGGATTCAGCGGTTCCAAAACTGAGTCCCAGACAGCTTCTGTAACTCGGCCTCAAAGCTCTGAAAAAAAGTCCGGAAAGGAGGGAATAGGAGTTGCCATCCTGCCTTTGTACGTGTTGGGGGCGAGATGAGGAGGGGAGTGCCCGGGGGAAGAGAGCATAGGTTCAGCTCAGTGATCACCTAGTAGCCTCGGACAAGCCACGGGGTCCCAGGCCTCAGTTTGGGAACCTGTAGCAATGGGTTTGACCTCTCCTCTTGGCTGCGAGTATCACCACTAGGGAGAGGCAAAGGCTTGCAGAAGCCCCAACTCCCGTTCAGGCAGCGTGCAGCCCGGGGCTCCAGTAGGGTGGGACCCGCCGCGAGGGCTAGAGGGGGCAATGGCAGGGGAGGTCTGGCCCTGCCGCGGCCCGGCTTCGGATGGCACATTCCCGCCCTGCTCGGAGTCTCCTCTTTGCCCGCCTGGTTCGCGGTGTTGATTAACTGGTGTGCGGGGCTTTCGTGACGCGAAGCTTCAAGTGCTGCGGGGGGAAGGGGGTAGAGGAGCAAAAAAGGAGTCCCCCCCGACTCTGGGCACCCAGGCGTGTAAACGTGGGCGGCCGTGAGCCGCTGTCCTCCCCTCCCCTCTCCTCCCTCCCTCACGGCGCTCCCGTGTGCGGGTGTGTGAGTGCGTGTGTCTCCCTCGCTCCCCCTCGCACACGCTCCGGCACTAGTGCAGGCGGCGAGCCGGCGGCTCTCGGCTCGCTCGCCCCGGCCGCTGCGCTCCCGCCTCGCCTCGCGCCGCCGCCGCCGCCGCCGCCTCTGCTGCCTCAGCCGGGCATGGTGAGTGAGTGAGGTCCAGCCGCCGCGCGCTTCCCCGGCTCGCCGCCGGACCCCAGCCTCAGTCGGCTGCGTCCCGGGGAGCCGGCCTGCGGCGGGAGCGCGCTGCGGGGTCGGGCGGCGGGGAGCCCGGGCGGCCGAGCGGCGCCCAGAGGAGCGGCCCGTGCGCCCTCGGTTCCCGGCGCGCGAAAGCGGGCTCCGCGCCCCTCCCGGCCCGGATCCGTGCTCTTCGAGGGCTGCGCGCTCCCTCTCCGCCCGCCCGCCGGTCCCCTCCTGCTTTCAGGAGTGCCCGTCGCCCACCCCGTGACCGGCTCCCCGTCTTGTCCCGCAGGACCCGCCCGGACGGGACCACGTCGCCGCCGCCGCCCGGAGCCGCGCTTCGGGTCCTGCCTGAGCGGAGTCGCGCGCCGGGTCGCCGCCGGCGGGGGATGGGGCTGCCCGGGAGGCGCGCCGAGCCCGCAGGGGGAGCGCGGAGCCGGCGCGCAGCCTGAGAGCCCGAGCAGCCCGCGCCGGGCCGGTCCGTGCGCACCGCGCGCCGCCGCCGCCGCCGCCCCTGCCGCCCGCGCCTCGATGGCGCCATCGCCCCGGCGCCGCTGACAGCCCCGCGCTTCCAGCCCGGCCGCGCTGCCGTCCTCCGAGCCCGGCCGGCCGGGGGAGCGGCCTGCCGCGGAGCCTCCTCGCGCCCTCCCGCCCGGCCCCGCCATGGCGCCGCGGCGCCTCCTGCTGCTGCTGCTGCTCTCGCTGGAGTCCCTGGACCTGCTGCCCGGCGCCCACGGAGCCCGCGGCCGCGCCGCCAACCGGACCCTGAGCGCCGGCGCCGCTGCCGTCGGGGGCCGGCGGCCCGGGGGCGCCCTGGCCCGCGGCGGCCGCGAGCTGAACGGCACCGCCCGGGCTCCCGGCGGCCCGGAGGCGGGGAGCCGGCGGGGACAGGCGGCGGCGGCCGTGGCGGCGGCGGCGGCGGCCAGCGCGGCCGTCACCTATGAGACGTGTTGGGGCTACTACGACGTGAGCGGCCAGTACGACAAGGAGTTCGAGTGCAACAACAGCGAGAGCGGCTACCTGTACTGCTGCGGCACCTGCTACTACCGCTTCTGCTGCAAGAAGCGCCACGAGAAGCTGGATCAGCGCCAGTGCACCAACTACCAGAGCCCCGTGTGGGTGCAGACGCCCAGCACCAAGGTGGTGTCTCCGGGGCCCGAGAACAAGTACGATCCGGAGAAGGACAAGACCAACTTCACCGTCTACATCACCTGCGGGGTGATCGCCTTCGTCATCGTGGCCGGCGTCTTCGCCAAGGTCTCCTATGATAAGGCCCACCGCCCTCCACGGGAGATGAACATCCACAGGTGAGAGCGCCGCCCGCGGTCCGCCCCGGGCTCTCCGCGGCCTTGCCCTCCTAACGGGCTTTCCTGTCCTTTTCCCTTTGGGCGTCACCACACCCCGCCTGACCCTCTCAAGTCACTTTAACCGTCGCTTCTTTTACGTGCAGTCAATCGGAGTCCCCGCTTGTGCTCTCTTCACGTCTTCAGCCCGGGCTCCATGCTGTGGTGGTAGGGGGATTTACTGGGCAAAGTGAGAATGGGTTGCGTGCAGGGAGTTCCAAAGTGTAAGCATTTTACACATTCTGTCAGCTTGGGTGGGGACCCAGTGTTTTCTTTTCGTGGGATGTGGGCACTGTGGTGTAGCCTCTTGTGGCAGTTAGTTTTCTGAGTCAAATCAGAGTGTCGTCTTCACCATGGAAAACTGACCAATGTCGAAACCGTACTGAAAAGAATGCCAAGTGGCTCATTGTAGCCTGGGATGTTCCCGTGCCTTGGGGCTGGGGGTATGTGTGGAAAGGATGCCTCCTGCGGGAAGAAGGAATAAAGGTTTCTCCATTCCATGTTGACCAAGCACAGATGGTGTCTCTTCATTGCATCCTGCCGAGTGGGATGTTTGTCTTTCCTGCTGAGACTGGAGGACTTGTTCTTTTAAACCCCTTAGGCAGAACTGAGTTAACGTTTCTTGTCTGTATTGAACCTGGTGGGGCATCTTTGATTGCTTACCCTGCTTTGTCTCCTACCAAAACTTATGCTAAGAGCTCAAAATATGCTCAACCATGGTTCCACCCTGACTGCTGCCCACTACACCACCCCACCACTGTTCGGGTTTCCAGTGAGCCCTTGGGGAGGTCAAAGCCAAGGGAATGATAGGAACCCTACCCAGCCTCTCCTCAGAACTCTAGGAATGACACACCCAGCGGATGCAGAGTTAGCTCTGTTTCCAGTCCCCTCATGATGATAGATGGCTGGATGTGGCTCAACAGCACCCTTTCAGGGAACAAACCCTGCCCCAGGAAATGCCTCCTTTTCTGGAGCATGATGTGGGCATCGCCCTAGTAATCACGACCACCTCCTAGACCACTGTGCATGAGTCAGCCCGGCAGGCCCCACACTGACCTATCCACCTTGAGCTCATCTCCACACACTGCTTGTTATTCTTGTAACCTGAAAACCTCCTTCCCTCATTGCTGTGGACATTAATCACCCCTGCTTTGCTGAAGAGAGAGAAAGAAAGGCAGATAGAAATTTCTAGCGCTGATTTTCTTTTTCCTGCTTGATACTGTGGGTGTTAAGAAAAGATGATACTCCCTGGCAGGTTTTATTGAGTCAAATCCACGATTGGTGGGTACTCCAAATTCAGGTGCTGGAATTAGGGTGATTCCAAGAGGAGACCTGTTTGTAAGCCTCTCTCATTACCCTAAGGTGCCACCACTCTCACTTTCACCCCCACCTTATCTCTCAGGTAGTGCAGTTTTACTTAGGATCACATCTTGTGTCTTGAGTGGCCCTGAGCATTGCTGGGAGAAGTGTGAGAAATCGTCTATGGTCAGTCCTGGCTGTCAAACATGGAGGAAAGTTGGGGTGTGGTACCATGAGCTAACTAAGGGCAAAGCACTCTTTCCTTTGAGTCTAATCTGGCAAAGAATTAGCTCAGCTCAGAAAGTAGAGAAGAAAGTGCCCAAGGGCAGCTGCTTTCCTGAAGCAGATGTGCTGGTCCATATCTTCTGTCCACCTCTGTTTCAAACTTGAAGACTTTTCTCCTTCGTCTTCTCCCATGGCCCTGCCCTCTCATCAAACCTTCTGCTCTGGCCATGGCCTCTTACTGGTTGATTCCTGCAAACCTTTCTTTGAATTTCTTCCTTCTCTGAGCATTTGCTTTCAGCATTCAGAGAAAGCTGCCCACTACCCTGACCCTGCCGCCTCATACAGAGCTTATTTGTCATTGCCTGAAATGATACCGAGGACGGTGTCCTCTGATGCGGACAGCAGACATCTTTGGATGCTGGCACTGGCACTGGAGAGGTCACTGTCCCTCTTGGTGTTTTTTTCCCTCTCCACCACACGGACACTCCCTATCCCAAATTAGGGTGATGTTGATGATGACACTATTGGGGCAGTTTCTCACTTGGAAAAGAAGTAACCATGGGAAGGGAGATGAATTTCAGGCATCAGAACATTATGCAAATATAGGATGTTTCTCCCTCAAATTCACCTCCTGATTTTATTCAGTTCACAGCCTCTCTTCCAGCAGCTGCAGTCTTGCCTGATCAGTGCTTTGGAAACCATCATATTGGTGCTTGTTGGGTAGGGGACAATGCCTGTCTGTGTGGTGGGGGGTAGGGGGACAGAGTATGAGAGATCCATCCAGGACATTCCATGAGTGACCTTGGGCAGGTCGGGGAAACTTATCCTTCCATTCTGTGTAACTCTGGCATAGCAGTGTCCCATCTCCATCTCTTGCTTCCAAGGCATGTCGGGTGAGTGTACACATTGATCCCAGCCTCCTGGGTATGAGTATGGCCACCACACCTCTCACTTTGCTCACACCCTAAAAGCCATTGCTTGCCATTCTGGGGAGTATTTTTGTGCAGACTGTCTTGTTGGGGAATTTGGGTAGGAAGAAGGAGGGAGTGATAGAGAAAGAAATTAATTTTTACACCGTAATGAGTTTTCCTTAGGGAACATGGGGAAAAGGAAGAATGTGTACTCTTCAGAGGTCAAGGGGAGAAGTAGGATGTGCATCCTGGTACATATTCCTCGAAATAGTTCTGCAAAGACCTTTCCTTTCTGAAAAGAAGAGCTTATTTCAGCTTGTGATCCTCCCTGAAGATGGTAGTTGAACAAGCAGGGATGGAGTCTAAGGGAGTTTCAATGAGAATGGTCTCTTTGGAAAGATGTATCTGTGGGGGTGTAAGAAAGGGTGAGAGAAAGGGCCATCTGCCATCTGCCTTCCCTCGGTGCTCCCAGGCTGGACACACGGCCCTCCACCTGTCCATGCACATACATTCCTTAGGATAGGACTTCCTTTCATCTCTCCACTCCTGCAGGGAAGAACAGATTTAGTCTTTTCTAGAAGTGAATAGACCTTGCTATCATGTTTCTGAGTGAGAAGTCAGTGTCTGTAAGGGAAGCTTTTAGCTCTCTGGTGATCTGAACAGATGAGCACCAAGTCAGACTAAGCCAGCTGAACCCCATGGAGGAGAAAGATGTGGGCAAAGATATGGGAACCCAAGGCAGTGTTGCATGCTGGATGTGGAGAGCCCTAGGATAGCCATGCCCACCTTTTCTAATGAACCCCATTTCCCACCTTTTCCTCTCTTTTAAACTGCCCAGGATTGAGCTGTCTGTCTGTAGGCATCCATGGGTTTTTAAATTTCCTGAGTGGTTTCTCCACTGCTTCCCTGGAGCTGTTTATTCAGTGAGGGGCCACCAATGTTATACGTGGGTGTGGGTTCTGCCCAGGAGTCTGTCTCTTTTTTGACATTCAGTTCTGTGCTAACTGTCTCATATCCAGACCTATTCCTTCCTCCTCACCCTGAGTTGATTCATTAGTGTCTTTGAGATGAGAATCATTCTGAGGGAGGAACTGTGTGGCTTATTTTAATGGCTAATTAACAGATGGGTCAGGAAACAATTAGGATGCTGTAGACGCAGTTGGTAAAGTCAGAGCTGCCCTGGGTCCTCTCACTGCTTGTGAGCAGGGTCAGAGGGGATGAAGGGATGTGAGCGGGGTGGTGGTGGGGGAGCCTTAGGGGTGTGGAAAGTAAAGCCTGGGTGGGTATCATCAGGAAAAAGGAAAAGTATTAGGAGGTGATCCCTCCACTCTTCAAAAGGGTCCTTCATCTTTGAGTTCCTATGTGCTTATTTCCAGAGGAAGTCAAGGGAATGCTTTATTCCATTTTTTTCTCCCTCCAGAAATTAATTGTAAACCCAAAGAACTCCTTTTTGTCCTCACAGGCCATGTAACTGCAGTAGCAGGGCCACTTTGCTGGCTGATTTACTGAGTTCTCTTCCTAGGTTCCTGGGCGATGAATTGTCAAATCACCCCAAACACTCCATTTTTTGAAGCACTGTGAGCACACTATAATGAATTGATCTAAACCGAGAGTCAACTTTTTTTTTTTCTTTCTTCAAATGTAGCAGTTGGAAGGAAAGAAACAAAAAGCATCTTGCCTTAGACTGAAGGTCTTAGGCTTGCCTGTTTTCCTTTTTCTTTGAGTGAAAAACAGTACATGTAGGGAAAGCAGGGAAATTGTGGAAGAATTTGAGGTTTATGGAGGAGGGGTTAGGGGAAGGGCTCCAGGAAGAAAGAAAGGAGAAAAGGAAGAAAAAAGAGGAAAGCAATTGGATGAGAAGTTGATTGTCCCCACTAAAGGGACAAAGTGGTATTGCCCAACCTTCGTGCACCCTGTGCTGGGGGTTTGGTTTTATCTTGCAGAGACAAATGCACCCTGCTCACCTTTCCTGGGCAGGATATGTTTTAAACTATAAAATGTAAGTTTATGAAGCGCATATTGCCTCTGACACACGAGGCTAACAGGGTTCATTCTTGCTTTAGCAGGGTAACCGTGCAAATACTTTTCAGAAATCCCTGCATTTGACAATTCTCCCTGATCACATTGCTCACTGTCTGCACATTTCTTCCTACCCTGACCCAAACTCAGAAGGCCTGCATGCCTGTTTCTTTCTTTCCTCCTGCAACACTGCCCAAGGCACAGAACACGTTCATTTTGGGAAATCAACTGCTAATATACCAAGAATTTACCCACAGTTCTAGGCTGCCAAGACATACCTAGAGAAAAAAAGTTCAATTCATTGTTTTCAACTGATTTGAATGAGAGATCAGATTGACTGTGCAGTCGATTCAGATCAATTGTGTAGGAAGCAGTGGTTAAGACAGCTGGAAAAGTAGGCTGATTGAAAGAGGCTGATTCACGGTCCCAGACAGACATGCCTCTAGATCCAGAATATAAAGAAACTATACCATAAGAAGCTTCATGCTTTCAACTCTCCTGCCTGATTTCTCCAGGGGCTGGCAGGATTGTATTTAGGTGTCACCTTTCGGGCTCCACTTCTGTAGTCTGTGAGAATCCTTACCATGTGCTGGACCTAACACCCTACTACTGGCTATGGGAGGCTGTCACTCTCCTTCTTCCCTGCTATCCTCCTCTCATTCAAAATCCTGTACAGCCGGGCTTGATGACTCAGCCTGTAATCCCGCACCTTGGGAGGCTGAGGTGAGTGGATTGCCTGAGCCCGTGGGTTCGAGACCCGCCTGGGCAACTTGACGAGACCTCATCTCTACAATAAATCAAAAATTAGCCGGGTGTGGTAACGCACGCCTGTAGGTCCAGATTCTTGGAAGGCTGAGGCAGAAGAATTGCTGGAGCCCAGCAGGTCAAGGCTGTGGTGGCCGGGAGCGGTCACTGTACTCCAGTCTGGGCGACAGAGTGAGACTCCAACTCAAAAAAAAAAAAAAAAAAAAAAAATCCTGCACAATCCATTTTTGAAATCATGGTGAGTTCAAGTACACTTTATCTTACAATTTTGCTCAGATCCCTCAACAATATATCTCCTGTGGAACCACGGAATGATGATTTGAACTTACAGGAATTGTGTAAGATGTCTCAGATTGGTGGAAGGGAGGAAGCTTTGATGGAATATGTGAAGGCCTAGGCTACATTCATTTTTTAATCTTCTGTTGTGACTTTTTCCCTCTCTTTTCTCTATCTTGGGACACTCCAACCCATTATTTTCCTCTGAGTCACATTTATGACCTGACCTTTCTAGTGTCTGTCTTTGCAGATATTGTAGATGGAGAAGAGGCCTGGGTGGAAGGGTTTACCATCAAACCCTCAGAGGATTGCGTTCCCTTGGCCTTGAGCCTTGAACAGGCTTAATTTTAAAACCATTCAGGACACATTGCTAACGGTCTTTTCTTTTCTTTTTTTTAAAAAAATCTCTAGAAGTGAAACCAAAATCTTCTGAAAAGGCAAGGTAGTACATTCTATTATTTTGGTTATCTATTATGGAATCATAGCATTTTTATTGCAAGTAATTCATTAAATCAAGCTCCCTAATTTAACAGGTGAGGCAACTGAAATCCAGAGAGGCTAGATCATAGTGCCAAGGATCCCCAGCTAGTGAGTGGGTGACCTCAGACTATAAGCCAGGGCTTTTGTGTCCTGGGCTTCAGCCTTGTCTTATTCCATGAAAATCTATTCTGTTTTACTTTTCTTAGTCATCACAGAATAGCTGGGAGATGTGAGTATTAGCCTTCTCCTTTCTCTTTTGTTCCTACATTTCCTTAGCCTCTCCTAGCTCAGTGTTTCCATCCACTAAAATGATTTCTGTTGATCTACCTGGTCCTTTTGCAGGTTTTTTTCCCCCACATTCCTTTCTAAAGGGCAATCACCTGATCTAAGCATAATCCTTTAATAAGATGTGAGTGATGCAGACCATTGAAGAAGGAAAATACAGCACAAGCCAAAGAGTTGTAGACCCGGGCGAGGAGTCACTGAACAAAACTGTGAGCAGAAATCTTTAATTAAGAATTTGGGCCGTGAATCCTTTCTCTCTCTCTCAGAGATGGGTGGAAATGCTGAGATCTGCCAGATGAATGTGGTTCAGCTTTGCCAGAGGCCAGAGACCTGAAGCCATTCAGGGGCCTTGTATGTGTGATTTCATGGTTATCCTCCGGGGTGGGCCTTTACATATAAGATAGCTTTGTGAGCCACAGAGGCACATTCACTGGTGCCAGTTGTGCCCTTCTCAGCTGTGGGCTGAGAAAGTAAGCTCTGTGAAAGTAAGCTCTGTGGCATGCAGTTTAGGGGCTTTGCCTGTAATGTGCCTCATTCTTCCTTTGAAAGAACCAGGGTGTACATGCCCTAATGTGTCATCTTTCCAAGCAATCACCTTGGGAGGCTGCATGCTGATTCTTTTCCAGAAAATGTTCCCACAGTTCCTCTCTTGGAAATACTTTGGGAGCCCATGGTATGTCATCTTGACTTTCTATAAAGGTAGCATATTTTTATCCTCCTAGGGTAGATTTGATTGTTGTAAGCAGTGATAAGTCATAGGGCTGAGTCTGATGAATGAAATAGGTGATCAGAAACCAAGAGTGCCTCCAGTAATGAGATCTGCTCTTCCAGGAGCCGTGTCAGCTGTCTCTGAAGGCAGGAACCCAGAAGAGGTGTTTCAGAGAGCAATGAATGGCGGCCTTGCCCAGGAGTACCTAATAATCAACGATGACCACTTTGAAGGGGCCACTCCTCACATGGAAGGATAATTACTGGCCTTAAGAAATTCAGTTTCATGCTATGTCCATGTGTTCTGCTGGTGGTGGGGGAGTGGTGTTAGGAAAAGGGGAGAAAAGGAGTTGAATCTGCAGCAAGCATTTCACATAACTGCCCAGAAAGGGGGGTGGGCGGTGGTAGAAGTGTGTGTCCCACATTTATGCATGAGACAATAGACAGATAGTTCAATTTGGCTTCCTAGTTTGAGGGAAAGCGAGTCAACTTTCTGGGATGCATGCAGTGAGGCATGTCAGAGCCCGAGTGTTCTCTGTGTGCCCCCCACTTCCTATCCCAGGGCTGTCATTCTGCAATTCTGCATTCAGATGGGGTCACTGCTTGGGCCAGACAGCCATAGATGAAGAAGAAACATTTGCAAGACTAAGAAGATGAGACTGCCAGCAAGCACTGCTGACCGATTCCTTATGTGCATTGACTGCTCCTCACCCCAACCCCAAGTGTACATTCATTAAATGAGATTGATCACAGAAATGGAGCGAGGGTGGGCAGGCTGAGTATAAGGGTCACCAGATGCAGCATTTGCAGGTGGGGAAGCAGCAGGTGGGCAAGCAGCTGCCTATGCTGTTGATGGTGGGATGGCATTCCTGCATCTCAGTCAGAAGCTGGAGGTGGCAAAGGGCTGGGCATTTGTGTTGTTCCCACAGCATGGGCTAGGGAAGAACCTTTGGCCACGTTGACCCCCTAAAGGCCATTCTTGGACATTCTGGGAGGAGTCAGCCTTGCTGTGAACCTGAGAGGTTCCCCTCAACTCTGCTCAAGTGTCAGGATGATAGGAGCTCTGTGTCTCAGAGGCTGATACAATGCCATCACCTGGGCCACCCCAGAGAGCCGAAGTTATGGAGGACCTGTGGTCTCAGTTAGAAGCAATGAGGAGGGTGGTAGGGAACTCATAAGAGGGCCCGTGCTTGAGAGCTTGTTTTGTAGCAATGTCCTATATTCTTCCATCACTCCTCTGAGGATAGGAGCCAATTGTATGGATGAGGAAACTGACTCAGAGAGGCTTAGTAACTTGCCCAAGGTCACACAGCTAGTACTTTGCTGTTTTTCATCTCCCTTTGGGGTACAACAAGGCAGCTGACCTTTACTTTCCTGAATGTAAAGGGGTCAGGGATACTAAGACTACTTAAGAAAGCAAAGGCCCACCTGTCCATGTCCTGGGATGGGTTATCACAGTAAAGGACAGAGAGGATAAACTGCAGTATCTATCAGCATACTGCAGAGCCAGGCCAGTGGTCCCCACCTCCATTGTATGCAGGGCAGGGAGATGCCCAAGCAGTGAGAGAACTCTCTTTCAAGAATAGATTATCCTGGCTGAGGATAGGGAAGGCAATATAGAAGAAATGTGAAACAAAAACCAAAACATTCTGATTTTAATTAAGGAAAAAACAAACAAATACAAACCCTGACAGTACTGAAAGAACCCCTGAGCAGTTTTGCATGAGTCCTGGCTCCTGAGAGTGGTGAGGAGAGCTACAGAAGGAGTGCTGGAGGAAAGATGTGATTTGGGAGAGAGGTGGACCTTGGGCTATTTCCAGTTTTAATGACTGAGATGTACAACTCACAAACAGCTCCATTTCTTATGATGCCCCCACCCCATTCCATTTATAATTTCTAGCCTTGTACATATAAGACACAGAATTTTGGACAGCTCACTTCTGCTCTCCTGTTCTGGTTTTATTCTTTTCCCATTTCTATTCTCATTGCTGTGCTTCCTACTTATTCGCACTTTCTCCATGGTCCTTTGTTTCTGGTGCTCTCATGTCCTGTGTCCTGAAAGGGCACATGGGAAGGAAGGAATTGTGGGACACCTGTGTTTTACTCTCTAGCAGCTGAAGTCAGCCACGGGCCTCTATCTGCAGTTACCATGGGGCAGTGGGCAGTAGCCAAGCTGCTGAGAATCTGAGCAGGAGACTCACCTGTGATTGAGGTGGGTATGGAAACCATTTTACCAGCCTGCTCCAGGGACCCAGAGCTCCTGAGCACCATTATCAGCCTCCTTTCCCCTTCCTGGCTTATGCCTACTCCTAGTCACAGGGGCAGAAGAATTCTTGGACCCTCCCTGCCTAAAGCCACTGTCCCCATCTTGAGACCCATGGAAGCAGGAGTCCCAGCGAGACTCTGGGTGGCTAGAACCTTGGCCCTGTTCCCCGATGTTTGGGAGGAGAGTCGCTGCTTTCTGCAGTATTCACAAACACTCTCATTATTCCTTGCTTTTTTGGCATTTGGTCTCGTGTACTGTTCCCATTAGCTACGGCATTAAAGTCTCATTACTTAGGACATCTGTCCTCTGGACATATTCGTTGTTCCCTTAGCCAAATGTCCTCTTCTGGGAAGCGTGATTTTCACCCAAACAGCCACTTCTTCTCTCTTCCTTTGCCCTTGCCATTCCAGTGGGAGGAATTTGAACTGTGGAAGGCTTGTTGGGAAGTGAGGGTGACACCTGAGTGTCCCTTCCAGAGCCCATCAGTCTTCTCCTTTCTGAGGTCCCAGGAATACAGACCTTTGCTAGGAATCGGGCAGAGTTGAGGTAGATGCCATAGTAGCAAGAGGGGAACTGTCAAGAGAATTTTTCTCCCTCAGTCCTAGGAAAGGGATCGAGCTCAGATGCAATTAGTAGGAAATACTGACTTCAGTCACTCTGATGTTGGGGCCGCTTTGTCTAAGGGTGAGGCTTGTGTTTCTCTTTGTTTTTGTGTTGGGGATCTCACTCCATTACCCAGGCTAGAGTGTAGTGGCATGATCATGACTCACTGCAGCCTCAACCTTCTGCTTCTGGGCTCCAGTGATCCTCCTGCCTCAGTGTCCCAAGTAGCCCCAAGTAGCTGGGACTACAAGAATGTGCCACCACACCCGGCTGATTTTTTTTTTTTTAAGTTTTTTGTAGAGACGAGATCTTGCTGTATTGCTCAGGCTGGTCTTGAACGCCTGTCCTCAAGCAATCCTCCCACCTCAGCCTCCCAAAGTGCTGGTATTACAGGCCTGAGCCACCGCCCCAGGCTATGTTAGCCCATCTCCCTGAAATGACAGGGCATAGGGCCAGCCCAAAACCTAAGACTGCTCCAGCACTTGGGTTTGGGGATGTATCTGCATTCCAGCCTCCCTGATGGACCCATAGTCAGCCCCCTCTGACTTTTTACTGCATCTTGAGAAATTTGCTTGAAGTTTCCCAGGAATGATATCCCATAGACTTGGAAGGCTATTTATGCAATGGGAAGTAACACCACTTCTCTGTGCTCAGATAATCAACAACCAGCTTCTTACCCACCCGCCATCCTTTTTGAAGAATATCAGGCCTTTGAGCAAAGGATCTGTCGCATGTCTCTCTCTCTCTTTTAAGTCACATCATTAAAATGTGTCTCCGTGTGGCTTTCAGTGTTTTGTCCACTGCCGCTTCTTCTCCATCTGTCCCTCTTTTGATTCCCGTTCACTTCTGTTATGTTCCTTCTCTCCTATCCCTCCGACTCTCCTTCTTGAACGTGTCCTGCTGTAACTTCATTAAGCCACATCAATTCAGACACTGCTAATTCAAAATTTATCCCAATTGGACCTTGACAAAGTTGTTTTTCTTTTCTCTGTCTGATAAAAATCTGCGATGAACAGATTAACAGCTCAAACAAGACTGCAAAGATTGCGCAGGGCACATATACCGTGGAGGATGGATTGTTTTCAAGCAGGCTCTTAGTAGACAATTGGCATGCTAATTACAAATCATTCTTATCTACTCAATAAAATAACTCTTCGAAGGTCAATTTTATTTTATTTTCTTAGTCTAAAGTCCTGCAATGGCCCAGGAAGCAGTAAAAATGCATTTCCTTTAAAGTGTTTTAGAATTTTCACATCCGTTTCATTGATTGGGATTAACCTGTCACTATTCCTACTGAATTGGTGATGCTTGACTGTAGGCTGCTTCAGATCCCCTTTTTAATTCCCTCTGGGGCCTCCTGCTAATTTTCCCTCTTCTTGTTTCTTTTATTTTTTTTCCCCCTTGAGTTTTTAGCACCCAACAACTCTCTTTTGTCTTTGAGCGGGTAAGCTATGAATGATGCCATGACCTTGGGCTCCCTTCATTGGTTCTTGCCACAAGCTTGACCAGCTGGGACTGAGAGGTTAGGGATCTGGAGGCAGACTTTGGACAACTTATCCCATTTCAGGGGGTGTAAGAGGACTTTGAGCCTCACCTTTGCTCTTTTGTGGTTCTCTCTCAATGGCCTAAGGAGCCTGCTCATAAATCACTGTCCCTGACACCAGTTTGGATTACGGAGACAGCATCATGCCTACTGTAGGTTGTGGCAGGAGGCACTTAACCAGCATCCCTGCCCCTTACAGAAAAGGACTTTGACCTTTCTCTCTTTATCTGCTTATGTGGCTCTCAAGGGATGTCTATGAAAGCCCTCTTTCTCTCATTTTTGGAGGTTGTCATCCATCTTTCCCTTCTTAGAGCATTTCCTGGGAGTTGAGCTAAGAGGCAAGAGGATCCCAGCTTCTGTCACCTTCTGTCCCCATGACCTTGGACAAGTCCCTTGGCCTCTCTGGTCTGTCTGTTACTCTGGCTGTGGGATGTGGGCTATAATGTGGAGGTATGTTCTTCTCTGGCTTAGTCCTACCTCAGCACATTTGAGAGATTCAGTCTGACAGAGTCCACATCTGTCCTTCCAGGTGCACCAGCTCTGTGATGTGGGAGGAAATGCGTTATCCTTATACACTCCATTCAGATAAGAATGCTGTCTGCAAGTGGCCACATGGGGATGCCTGTTTTAGCATGTTCAACTCAGACAATCTCTTGGTGGAAAGGGACTTATGATGCATTTTAGTGACTTTCTTACTGGGCACCAGCTTCCCCTCCTCTTACATAGCAGGTGGCCATCCATGTATCTAGGGCTGGGACTGCCAACTGTGGAGACAGTCCCGTCTTTATTAGGATGCAATTCTAGTTGATTTTCCTAAGGAGAATAAATGAACTTCTTTGGCCTAGGGTCCACTCACTGGAGTAACCCAGAGAGAATTTACACTTTTTCCTGCAAGACAGCAAAACATCTCTTTGAAGGTAGCAGCCAAGGCCCACATTCAATCTTCCCTTCTCCTGTAAAAACATTCCTAGTGGTGAGTTTCTCCTCGCATGACATGGTTCATCCTTCACACTGGTACCTAGAGGGTGTCCACCTAGAAGTGGAGTTAAAATTCTGTAGTAAAACCGTGAATGAGATTGCCAAGAGCAACATGTGGATCTCAGCAATTCAAATGCAACTTAAAGATCTGAAGATTTCCTCTGGGAAATTCCTTGGTTTACAGCCCTAGGCAGCAGATTAGTGTTGTGGCAGGGATCCATCTCCCCCACCACTGTGTTAAGAGGACATGAGTGTTTACCTGTTTCTTCAGACTTGTATTCTAGTGCCTAGAGTAGTACTTGACACAAAATAGGTGCTTAAGAAATATGACTGACTGGCTGAATGAATGAGTGAACAAGTTAAAGTCAGTAGGATTTAAGGTGGCCTTTTTTGTGTGCCGTACTCTTCTGGTGGTTATATTTGTGTGTGGGAAATGACAATAATGTTTGTAATTATTTTAAGGAAGGAAGAAGGGAAGGGGTAGAGGAAGGAAGGAGGGAGGAAAGAAGAAAAGAAAAGGAGGAAAAAAAAGAAAGAAAAGGGAGGGAGGAAGAAAGAATGAAAAATTAACTGAATCTTTTACGGAAACAGTTGCTCTGGCCAGTTTGATCTGCGTGTGCTTCTGTGTCCCATTAAAATTCTGATTTGTTTTGCTCATGCTGTGAATCTGTTTGCTTTTCAGTGGGCCTTCATCTTGAGGCTTCCTTGCAGACTAGTGGAAGGACTCCACGGCCTGATGGAAAGAAATGAACACTTTCTTTGCACTTGGCTTCCAAGTTCAGGGGTCAGCAAAAACTGATGTGTGGCCATATGGATTTTTGTCCTTAGGCCCGAGTAGACAATGTGGGGTGTGGGTGGTCTCGTCCAGGATGATCCATGGCCATACTAAGAGTTTTACCAATTTGGCGTAACTGAGTCAGTCTGCCAAGACTTCCTTCTCTTGCCTCTGCTTTTGTTGTGGTCTATAGGCTGAACCTATGTAGACATCGGGAGGTTGTATTTGGATTTATTTATTAGTGAAATATTTATATACTGCTCACTAACTGCTAGGCTCTGTTCCAAGTACTTTACAAATATTAACTCATTTAATCTTCATAATAACTCTAAGAGGTACTCATTTTTTTTGTCTGATTATGTTGGCCTTATTTTTTTTTTTTAATGAGGAAACAGAGCCACAGGACACTTAAGTAGCTAGTTAATGGTCACTAGTGTCCTAAGTGGTTAGCATTCCAACTTAGGCCCTCTGGCTCCGACATTACAATGTATAGCCATTAGGCTACGCTGCCTGCATTTGCCTCACCTATAGGTTCAGGTCTGTGCCCATAGCAAATAAATAAAACACCACTGACATTACAACAGCAGTAGCAGCCCATTTGTACTTTGTATGCAAGTACACTTATTAACTCATCTGGCACCTGGTTGGTCATGTGCCCCTGCTAACAAATCTTCGCAGCATTTTGTTTTCCCAGCTTCAAATGGTAGCAGCACCTGACACATCCAGGTCTTTGATGAATTCTCGGACAAACACTCCATATATTTCTGAAAAGTCTAGCTTTGGTATTGATGCTACCAAATTTCCAAGGCCCAGGGAATTTATATGATTCATGAGGTAAGGAATGGAGTATGTGGAGTTGGTGCTGTTAAGAATGAATTGGGGTCCTGGGGGATGCACATTTACTCTCTACTGAGCTCCTGGCTAGTCATCTATTGAAGGCCCCAGGACAGGAACTCATTGGGAGAAGCAACTCTTCTTGCTTGCCTGAAGAATGAAGCGGGTGGGCCCTGTCTTCTCTCATGGAATCCTGCGATGTTTATTGGCCATGATGAATTCCAATTGTGCCTGGGACAACTCAGACCTGCAGAGCAGCTCAATGCGGATGCACAGACATTGTTAACACAACAAATGAGATCTCCACATCCATTCTGAGCCTCTCTGTATGAGGAGAACAGTCTTATGCACACACAAAGCCAGCAGCTGTGTTTTTCAAGTGGACTGTGAGAGAACTGGGAATAGGGAGAACTAAATTAAGCCATTCTCCTTGGTCCATGTTTATTAAAAATATATTCATTTCAATTGTCCTGGGTGCATATTTTAGAGAATAAAAGCACTCTGACTGTCCAGTAGATGAGCATGAGATGAGGTTAAAGAGGACACCAGCTGAAGTTCCTAAAGGGTCAATGTCAAGTAAATGCTCAGTTCCCTGGGACTTAAGTAACTAGAATCCTTGATTTAGCTGAAAAAAAAGTGTCTACACTCTCCTTTTAGGAGAATTACAAAAGAAATAGCGGTCAGAGGTTTACCTAAAGAAATAAAAAATAGAAACAATCATTATCTATCCTGAAGTTTTTATTTAAACAGCTCCATTCCCAGGCTGTCTACAATTTACTTAGTTTTGTGTCTGTGAAGAGAACTAAAGATTAGACTGATGGCCCTCTCATGAAGAAACTTGAATTCTTAACAAAAAATTAATTATATTCAGTATACTCTACTTAATTAGGCAGGAATCCTTTTAGAAAGTTCTTCAAAAATAAGAGTGTTCTCATTAGTCCTTACAAATAAGAACATTAACCAGAATAGCTTATTCATGGAATAGTTTATCAATTTGGCCTTTTATCATACTTATCCAACAACATCAGTTTCTTCCTACTCCTCTTAAAAAGAGAAAGGGCATGATTGGAGCTCTAAACTATCCAGTTTCCTTTGCTCTTAGCATGGAGTAACTTATTGAGTAATAGCTGAGCTTATTTTCTCCCTTCTGCAGCATTTATAGGGCCCCCAAATCCAGAGTCATGGCAGAGGTTGAAGGCTGGTTTCCATTGTTCCACTTCAGTGAGCCGTGGTATTCATGGGGTCCTCGTGGAAGGCATGTTAATTGAGATTACAAAGACTTAGTAGATGAACTCAGGGGCCCTAGGTTCTTTCACTTAATTTGTGGGGACCTAAGTTTTACCATATATTCAATGAGTGAAGATTGGGACAAATAATTCCAACTTTTTTATTTGTTGCTCTTTTTCCACATTTTTAAAATATGGAAATTCCATGAAGGCTACTGGGTAGACTGCTAGGAAAAAGCTTGGTAGAACAAGGCTCTAGGTCCTTGCTGGCCTCATGCTGAGCTTAGGTCTGGTGAAGTATATTGGTGTTCTATTCAGTATTTCATTTGACAAAAGATTGGCTGCTAAAATAGTGTAAAAAGTTTCAAAGCTGTTGATGTTCATGATTCACTAAGGTGAATAGAACTGAACAGTTGAGCCACATTTGAGTTCTTAGGTCTGGATAGATCTTTCCCCTAAAGATGAAACACTCTCTAAAATCATGTGTTCAGAGACCATAGCAGGTTGAAAAAACAAATGTGATTAAGTATGGATTGTTGGATGGATGGAGGAATGGATAGATGGATAGATTGGTAGAGTGTTAGATGGAGGGTTTGGTGAGGTGTGGGATGGATGGAGGAGGGAAATGAGGAAGGAAAGAATAAATGGAGAGGGAGGGAGAGATGTATGGATGGACTGATGGATAGAACATAAAGTGGATTGATGGGATGTTGGATGGAGGAATGGATGGATGAATGGATGGATTGATGGATGAAGTGTTGGGTGGAGGAATGGGTAGAGAGTGAGATGGATGGGTGGATGGGAGGTGTATTGAGGGATGGATGGAAGGATGGATGGATGGGGTGTGGAATGGAGGGATGAGGGGAAGGAGGGAGGGAATAATAAATATAGGGAGGTAGAGAGGGAGAGATGTTGGAGGGATAGATGGACTAATAGATGGATGGATAATCTAGTGGTATATTGTCAACTCCTGTAGTTTAACCTACCTATGTTTGAAATCTGAATTCATTGCTTACCAGCTGTGTGACCTTGGATACGATATCTAACCTCTAAAAGTCTTAGCTTTCTTATTAGTAAAATTGAGCTACTGATAGCATCTGATATATAAGGTTGTACTGAGGATTATATGATTTAATGCATGTGAAAGTTTGGCCCCGTGTCTAGCACACAATACTCACGCAATAATTGATAGTCTTTAATTTCCCAACTAGGCAAGACTATGAAGCAAACTTATGAACAAGGTTTTGTTTATTTTTCTATTGTTAAGGGAAATTTTTTTTTGCCATTTTAAGAAAGATTTTGTGTCTTAAATGCAGGTGGCAGCATGTCAAAACGTTGACTGGACTTGGTCCCTGCAGGCATTGAGATAACTAAGCACTTAGGGAAATTCAAACACACTTTCATTTCCTTGGGACCACTGACAACATTAACCAAGGTTTTAAGCAAATAAATAATTGATGTTGACCTGAATCACTCATTTACTAAGTGTTTCTCCATGCCCAAATATTAACTGGCATTTGCTAAATTAGCAGACCCAGCTGGAGAGACCAGGAGGACTCATTAAAGCTGACGATTTGTAGGAAAGTGAAATATGTAAGAGGCAGTCCCAGTGATTGGAAGGATACTGGGGTTCGAGTCAGAAGACCCAGATTTAAACCTCTGTTCCATTATGTTCTAGTACTGGAATTAGTCTGCATCTCAGTTCCTTCCTAAAATTTATGGTCTTAATACCTGCAGAGGCTACAGGGATAGGATGGGAATCTCATGGGACAAGACAAGTGAACACACCAAAAAATTAAGTGCTGTCCAAATGTTAGATGGTATTTTTGTTATCCAGTCAATTAGTACATAGCACTGAGTACTGAAGAAAGCAAAAGTTTACTGGCCTGAATGATCACAATGACTGTTTTCCCTGATCAGATTTGCTGCCCAATTAATTTGCTCTCCCCTGCCTTATATCCGACAAAGCCAAGAAATCCACGGGCAGAAGGGAATAGCAAACCCAGGCAATAATCCAGATAATTCAGGCAAAAGAAGTCCTTTGTTTGATATATCAGATATTGCAGCAAAAGTGGCATGTTGGAGATGGGGGAAGGTTGGAATGAGCCAAACAATTAGGGTGATACTTCAGTTCAAATTCCTAAATTAGAGTGGGTGATGGAACCCTGGGCAGGGTGGAGCAGCTCCTGCCCTGCTCCGGCCCTTGACTGGCAGAGTGTCATGTCTAACTCCCTCATTTGTCCATCTCTGTGTGTCTCTTTCCCTCTGACTCTCTTTCCCTCTGAATCTCTCTCTCTGACCCCTCTCCTGGATTTCCCTTTGGCTCTCTGTTTCTCATTTCCTCTCTTGCTCTTTTTACTTGCTTGTCTGTCCCTCTGACTCTGTCTTCCTTTCTCTGTCTCCTTGGCCCTGTCTCTTTCTCTCACTCTCTTCTCTGAACCTCTCCTCTCCTTCTTGCTGGGAGTTTCATATCCTCTTTCACTCTCCTTCTGTCTGTTTGGCCTCATCTCCTGCTCTCTCCTCCTCTCTCCACCTGTTTCCTTTCCTCTCTTTCCCTCTTGACTTCTGTCCCTGCCCTTCCCTTTCTCTATGTTTGCCACTCTCTGCCAGTCCCTGCTGCTCTCTCAGAGGCTGAAAGCTGCTGCCCACTCTTTTACAAAATCCTCTTCCCTGTTCCTCAGTGACCAATTTTCTTTCCTACGGTTAAAAAGTAGCTCAGGCCTTAACCCATTTCCTCTGGCGCATCCAAATTAATTAGGTGAGACCAGGATTGCACATTTCAGAATTAGAATAATATTTATTGAGCACCCTGGAGAGAAGAGGATGGAAGATGGAGAGGAACCGGAGCAAGGAGGGAGGTCACCAAGCTGAGGGAAGGGGAGGGGGAGCTGGCAGAGGGACTGCTCCTAAGGTCAAATGGTCTGGGAATGAGGGCTGCCTTCCTAGCTGCCAGAGGGCACTGGGAAAGGAAGGATCAGATTGTGAGGAATGGTCAGGCATGGGTGAGAGCCCAGGAGTATCTCCCTGGGTACCATGTTCCTCACCTGCTCCCAGATAGCTGTTGGGCAGCTCTTGCTTGAGAAACACCTTTTGTTGCACATCTCTCCCCCTTGGCTGTGTTGCCCAGCTCAGCCCAGCCTACTGGGCTTCTGAAGCCCTGTCCTAGAAGGGGACACATTGTATGGTGCAACTCATTTTCTTCTTTTCTCACATGTCCTGGGAACAGAAGGATAGAACATAGTTTTAACTCACAGTTAAAATTCATTCTCCAGCAGCATGCTTGTCCTAAGATTCTTGGGATCCTCAAGTCAGGATGGTGACTGTCCAGCAGGGGCCCAGATAGTGCCTGTGTCCTGCAGGGCTTCACAGGGGATGGGTATTGAGAGTCTCTGCATTCTGGGAAAGGAAACTCACTTGGAAAAATCTCTTCTCTGCTGTATCCTCCTTGAATGGTCTCTGGGGCCAATCTACTCTGGAACTGCTATTTAAACTGTCAGTGTGGGCAAGTGTATGCTGAACAGAAAGTCCTACGAGGCTGGGACGGGGACCATCTTCATTCCTTTCTTTGTTGGTGCAGTGTCTGGGTAGGGTGTCAAGACCTGAGAATGTATTGATGCCATAAACAGACAAGTTCCCTTCCTCCCAGATGCTCTTTTTAGTACCTCCAAAACTACTTGTTCCTAGAGCCTGGCCTGGTGCTCAGTAGATATTTGTGGAACTAGATTGCATTGGGTATTAAACACCCGCTTTGTCAAGTACTGTGTAGACATAGATCAGGCTTTCTCATCCTCACTACTATTGACATCTTGGGCTCAATATTTTTTTTTGTTGTAGGAGCTATTTTGTGCACTATAGGATGTCGGGCACTCCCCCTGGCCTCTACTCACTAGATGCTAGTACCATCTTTTTCCTCAGTTATGACAACCAAAAATGTCTCTAGACACTTGCTGCATGACCCCAGATGGACAAAACCATTCTGTTTGAGAACCCCTGATGTAGATTCGACCTTGAATTTCCAAAGGCAATAGATTTAACCACATTACTCCACTCTCCCTCACAGGCTTCAGAGAAGTAGGTGTCTGTAAGAACTTGGGCCTGGCTCAGTGACTCACACGTGTAATTCCAGCACTCTGGGAGGCTGAGGTGGGAGAATTGCTTGAACCCAGAAGTTTAAGACCAGCCTGGGCAACATAGTGAGACTTTATCTCTAACAAAAATGTACAAAAATTAGTTGGGTGTGGTGGCACGCACCTGTAGTCCCAGCTATTGGAGAGGTTGAAGTGGAAGGATCACCTGAGCCTAGGAGGTCAAGGCTGTGGTGAGCAGTGATTATGCCACTGAACTCCAGCCTGGGTGACAGAATGAGACCCCTACTCAAAAAAACACAAACACAAAAACAAAAAACAAAACAAATACTTCGGCAAGACAAAGAAAGAAAAATAGTAGATACTTTTTTAGTAATAGCTTTACTGAAATATAATTTACCTACCGTAAAAATCACCCTTAATGTTTAAAGTATACAGTTCAGTGATTTTGTATATTCACAGAGTTGTGAAGCAGCTATCACCATACTCAAGTTTATAACATTTTAATCCTCCCCAAAAGAAACTGTATCCATTAGCAGTCACTACTAGCTTACCCCTTCCCAACCCCTGGTAACTGTAAATATATTTTCTATCTCTAAGGACTTACCCTAACTGGGCATTTTATATAAATGTGGTCTTTTATGACTGGCTTCTTTCACTTTCCACGTTGTTTTCAAGGTCATCCATGTTGTTGTATGTACCAGTACTTCTTTCCTTTTTATGACTAAATAATATTCTGTTGTGTGACTATACCACATTTCATGTATCCATTTAGCAGTTGATGGACATTTGAGTTGTTTCTACCCTTTGGCTATTATTAATACTGGTGCGATGAAGCTTTGTACATGAATACAACATGTGTTTTCATTTCTTTTGGGACTACCTAGGTGTAGAGTTGCTGGGCCATATGTTAACTCTATGTTTAACATTTGGAGGAACTGCTAAACTGTTTATTAAAGGAGTGGCACTATATGACATTCTTACTAGCAGCAGTGTATGAAAGCGCCAATTTCTTTATATCCTTGCCAGCACTTGATATTATGTGGTTTTTTCGTTATAGCCATTCTAGTGTGTATGAAGGGCTGCCTCAGTGTGATTTTGATTTACATTTTGCTAATGACTAATTATATTGACCCAATTTTCATGCATACTTTCTTTGGAGAAATGCCTATTTAAATCCTTTGCCTTCTTAAAAATTGAGTTATTTGACTTTGAAAAATTTTTATTGTTGAGTTGTAAGATTTATTTATATATTTTGGATAGAAGTCTCTTATCAGATATGTGTCTTGCAAATATTTTTCTCATTCCATAAGTTATCTTTCACTTGTTGATGGTGTCCTCTAATGTACAAACATTTTAAATTTATCTATGTTTTCTTTTGTTGCTTATGCTTTCAATATCGTATCTAAAAAACCATTGCCATGTCTGGGGTCACAAATATTTACTTCTATATTTTCTTCTAAGAGTTTATAGGTTTAGGACTAATATTTAGATATATGGTCCATTTTTAGTTAATTTTAATATGATGCAAGTATCTAGCTTTATTCTTTTGCATGTGAATGCCTAGTTGTCCCAGGACCATATGTTGAAAAAACTAGTCTTTTCCTATTGAAAGATCTTGGTGCCCTTATCAAAAATCAATTGAACATAGGTATATGAGTTTGTTTCTGGACACCCAGTTTTGTTCCATTGGCCTATAAGTCTATTGTAACTTACGACTCACTGTTGTAAGTTGGTAGATGAAAAGATGCTATAAATATGTCTTTGGTAATCAGAGGGCTGAAGGAATCTAGGTGACTTGCATGGATAGGTGGTTAAAAAAATACATGAATGTTGGGCTATTGGACCTGGACCCTATGTCTGCCCAGATTGCCTTTACCAGACCAGTACTTCTGTGTCCTCCCTGTCTGCCTGTTCCACTGATGTGAATGGAGGTGGTGGCACATGTCTGCTCCTTCCTTTACAGGCTGAGAGAAAAGAGAGCCAGTGAAGGGAAAGCATTTGGAAAATCTGAAATTGCTGTATAAATGCCACTAAATGATAAGATTACCAGTTTGATGCTCTTCTCCTAGGAAGGTTTAGCATGTCAGAGGCAGTATAGTGGAAGGAAACAATTCACTCTCAGACACGTTTTTAAACTGCCATGGATGTCACTTTTCATGGGGGCAGAGTGTTAGAGCTGGACTCCTGGTGCAAAGGAAGCCTCAGGGTGGTCTGGAAATGGCCAGATCTCAGGTGGGCAGGCCCAACCCCTCAAAGACACCCTGGGGAGGTAACTTGGCTTGTGCAAAACATGGGCTATTGGACCTGGGTGCACTGAAAACTGGAAACCTGGCACTGAAGTGACAATATCCAGGTGTGGTCTTCTGTGGCTTGTCCACACTTGTCTGTGCTTCTGAGCATCCCTGTGAGTCTCTGTTTCTTATTGCCAGTGGGTGTCTCATGAGTCACACCCACAGAGAAAGTCCTGTTTGAAACCAGGTGGATGAGTGGTTCCCCCTAAATTGGGAGGAATTGGGTCCTATTTATCTCTGTACCTGCAGTGACTGATGCATGCTGAGTCCTCAGTAAATGCATGTTTGGTTGTTGAAGCTAGGTGTTGAGTTAATAAAAGCTGTTTTCTCTGGGTAACTGGACCTCTTGCCAAGGGGGTGGGTCTCTCCCACTGTGACAGAGTCTCTGCCTGTCTCTCTTTCTTTCTGTGTATTTTTTTCCATTTGTAATTGCTCCCTCCTCTAAACTCCAGTTGCCTTCACTGTCTGCACCATCCATGTGTTCTGATTTTTATCTTTTTATCTCTGTGTTCTGTCTTTGCAGCTAAATTCACACACCTTTTCTTGACTGTAGGACCTGTGTGTTGTACTTATTTGGGTCTCCAGTATCTAGTACATGCTGCTTGGTGTATGTTTTTGGATGGGGAAATGATTTCCTGATATTAGTAACCTACTGCTGAATTTGAGGCCAGCTGTGTCAGCCCTTCACCGTAGTGGCATTCCACTGGCCGGCTGCTATAGATATCTGCCTGGCATAGGTGGGTATTTGAAAAACCAGTATTTTGAAAGGGCTCAGAGTTCACAGATGTGAAGTGAATTACATAAAGAAACTTTAGTTGCAGCCTTTTAGTGTCTATACCCCCAGGCGTGGTAACCTCTACCCTGTGTCCCCACAGAGACCAGCACTAGATGCAGCTGACTATTGAGAACTGAACACTGTGTCTGTGTCTCTTCCAGAAACTCTGTAAATCAAAAGGGCCTATGAAAATACATTGGCTCCTTTTGTGGTTGTGCACACTTGCTCAGTGAATCTCACTGTGTGATCTCCTCCTTGTTTAGGGCTCTGGCTGACATCTTGAGACAACAGGGACCAATCCCCATAGCACACTGTGAAAGAGAAACTATCTCGGCTATCGATACCTCTCCCAAAGAGAACACGCCGGTCAGATCGTCCTCCAAAAACCACTACACCCCTGTGCGTACAGCCAAGCAGACTCCAGGTAAGTGAGAGCTGAGCGCCTTGAATCTTTGCAGAGGATGGTGAGAGGTTTCGAGGATGTTTCTGCTCCAGTGAGACAGGTGATGGATCATGGCATGATGAAGGGCTTTCTGGTGGACACACAGGCTTGCAAAAGAGTTTGGGGACTGTCTCCCTGGGGATAGTTTGGAATGGGAGAGACTGCTGTCTGGGCTGGACAAGGGCTAGCAGTTTCTGGCATCTGTGATTTAGTGAGTGGATGGTATAATTCTCATACCTGAAAGGGAGCTTGCAGCATCCATGAAGAAGTATGGGCTCCCATTTGCCCATGTGGTGGGAAGGTTTAGGCTGCCTATGATACTAGTTATGTGACAAGAAATTACTGTACCCAGATGTAGATGTAGAGCCTGCTCAAATGTTGGGGTCTCAAAGAGCACTCCCTGAGGATGGGAATTAATGTCTGTATTTTCAGGTGACCTTTTCTTGTGCTCTGTAAATTCTCTGGATGTATGATGAGTTGTCATATAATGATAATATGCTTTCTACTTTTTTTACTTTAACATCACTATACCACTGTGAGAAAAAAATGGCAGGACTTATTTCCCTTGTCCTATGGATCAATAAATAAAGCTCAAGGACGTTTAGTAACTTGAACAAGGTACTGAGACGTTGATAATAATGAAACCATCAGTAATAACAGTAATAGCACCTAAATATCTATTGGGATCTTGCTCTGTGCCAAACAACATGCTGACCATTTTACACATATTTTCTTATGTATTCTTCACAGCAATCTTAGAAATACTTATATTATCTCTATTTTATATGAGGAATAGAAAGGTTAAGTAACTTTCCCAAGGTCACATGGTTAGTAAGAAAGAAAATCAGGATTAAAACCGAGGCAAATAGTTAACAACAGTCAGGAGTAGAAAACCCAGTTGAGGACATGAATGTAAAATATCTGAGTGGACAGTCTCCTTACAAACACTTCTTGAGAATTCATATGTCATTGTGAGTGTTACCAGATAGCATAGTACTGATCCCAGTCCAGAGATAACTTCAACCTTTATGCTTGGATCTGAAATCTTCACATCTATCACCCTATGATTTTTGGAGGATGGGCTATATCATCTACATCTGTGTCAAACTACATGCTGACCATTTTACACATATTTTCTTATTTATTATTACAGGAATCTTAGAAGTATTTGTATTATCTCTGCAATAAAAATATACAGCTACTAGGTAGCAGTAGGTATGTCCCAACTCCAAAACTATAGCAAAGGTGCTGCTGAGATCAGCACCTTATTTTCTACTCATTCTTTAATTTTCTTAAATTTAGTAAGTCACAAACTACATATTTGGTTTTAAGATAGTAGTATTAAATATTTTTGAGAATCTAATAAAAACTGAGGACATTCTCCCCTGAAAATATATCCACATATATACATAAATATTCATTTTCATCCAATAGTTTGGGTGGGGATTTAAGGGGATTCATCCAAACTCCTCCAAAGTTAGAAATCTCTGATAAAAGGTAAAGATGAAGGCTCCACCTTTGCAAAAAGTCTAAGATGCATTTTCAGTTTCAATACCATAGATTCTTAAAATGCAAGCAATAGAAAGAATCTTGGCAAAAACATCTGGACCAGTGACCTCCACCTGGCTGCATTTTAGAATCCCCTGGGGACCTCTGAAAATTGCTGATGTCTGGGCTTTAAAGATCAACCAGAATTTCTAGGGATGGTGCTGGCATCACGTTAGTATTTTTAATAATCCCCCTAAGGTGATTCTAATATGCAGCCAGGGTGAAGAGTCACTGGTCCAGAAGGACTCCTTCATTTTATGAGTGGACATACTAAAAGCCTAAGCCAGTCGTTTTCAAACTTGGTTACACATTGGAATTACCTGGGGAGCTTCAAAAATTAAGATTCCTGGGCCCTACCCCCAGAGACTGTGATTTTATTTATGTGGGGTTGTGGCCTGATAATGGTGGGAAGATCGGGAAATTGTTAAAGCTTCAGGTGATTCTAATTAGAGCAAAGTTTGAGAGTCAATGGGCTATGGGACTTGCATAATAGCCCCATTGTATCTAATCTTTATGATCATTGTTTACTGTTTAATCTAACTTTGGTATTATCACCAGCTTTGGTAGGGCATATTGGTTTTCCTGAAGATTATAGTTTAAAGTCAGTGTCCTCCAGAAGCTTCTTGCGACTCTGGAACTCGAAAAGCACCCCTGGTTGTGTGTCTTCTCCCCTTTTTTCATGGGTTTTCTCTGTCTCATTGACAAGTGAGCTGGTTCTCCACCACTGAATCCAAACTGATTAGGTGGACAGTCTTGATTTGCCCTTAAATACCCTTCACTGGGCAGGAAGATTTGTCATTTCTTCTGGTTTCTATATACATCCTCTCTTCTGGTGAGCTGAGAAGAAAAGCTTACAGTTACATGATTCACTTCTGTGTTTTAAGAAATTCCCTTTCTCCTTCCCCCTTCCCCCACTGCTGTTTTTCTCAAATTGGAACCCTCCACTTTGCCTTTAGAGATGGGAATTGTTTCCTGGCCCAGAAAGCATTCTCAGTTGTGACACTTACATTTAAAAGCAATTTCTTTACAAGCCACAACTTCTACTACTTATAACGGACACAGTGCTTTTCCAAATAGCTGATATCCTTTGCCACAAAATACTGCAATTTGAGCAGAAGTTTAAACAGAACAAAGTGAAAATTTACTGTGATTTTTGTCACTCATCAAATCAACAGACCACTAAGTGTAGGAGTATGGTGGCAAGAATTTTTAGGGAATATTAAAGAATATATTCAGAAACTTCAGGAGGCACCAGAGCACATGAGTAGCTTTACTACTCCAAATGCTGTCGTTGGTGGGTCAGCCACATCAGCATCACCTGCAAGTCGGTGGGAAATGCAGAATCTCAGGCTCTTCCTCCCCTGCTGAATGAGAACCTGAGTTTTAACAAAATCACTTAGCCATTAAAAGTCTGAGAAGCACTGGGAAAGCTTGGGCTCTGAAATATATCCTTCTTGGTTTGCGTTTTGGCCCTATTACTTAATATGTCTGTGGTTTAGAGCAAGCTTCTTCACCTTTCTGAGTTTCTTCGTCAGCCACTGGGGCTAATAATACCTGTGGCCTTGAGCTGTTTTAAGGGTATCATGAGTTAAACCAAGTAAAGCTCTTACGACATATCCCCCAATAGCGCAAACATTCACCATTAACTGTAACCAGGAAACACAACCAGAGGGAAACACAACTCAAGGAAAATAAACCAAACGAATGAGAGAACCAAAGGCAAGGCATTGGTGTCCTTACACCAGGCAGGGTCCTGGGAGTTGTGTCTGTAATGAAAGTCCCTGGACGCAAGCCCACCTGTGCTTGATTGCTGACTGAGGCAAGTCCTCTGGGAATGAAAGTGGTTGGTGGGGCTAGGTCAGACTTTTGGATGTTGAAAGCACGTGCTTGTTTGGTTTGGGAATAGAGTGAGGGTTCTTTGGTAATAATAAAAACAATAACACAGTTACCATAGATTGAGCACTTTACTATATGCTAGATACTTTAATGCATAATAGGGAATGGATCCTGTAATATTTCTTAGATATGGAAGCTTCTAATTCCATATTACAGAATAGTTCTCTCCCCTTCTCTTATGGGCCTTTTATTGTAACTCTTCCAGGAAGCCCATTTCCAGCTTTAAAGGGAACTTCATAATAAACACTTAGTTTGGACATAGAAAGCCACTGAAACCTGCTTTCATCCCCTCACCCCTGGAATCTGTCTTTATATAGACCCTTCATACTCAAAGTGTGGGCCATGGACCAGCAGTGACTGCATCCCATGAGAGCTTGTAGAAATGCAGAATCTTGGGCTCTTCCCCAGACCTACTAAATCAGAAGCTGCATTTTAATAAGATCTTCAGAGGATTTGTACACACATTGAAATTGAAGAAGACTCTGCTAGCACAGTGATTCTTAGCCCTGGCTGCACATTGAAATTGTGTGGAAAATTCTAAGAATGTTCATGCCTTGTCCCCATCTACAGATATTTTATTTAACTGGTCTGTAGTAAGACCTGGGCACTGATATTAAAATAAAAAGAAAGAAAAAGAAAACCTCTCCCCCACAGTTCTCATGTCCAGTAGACTTTGAGAACTGAGTTCTGGAGGAAGACTGTCAAACAAGATATCCTCTGAAGACTGTAGTGTATGAGTTCACATCAAGACCTGCAAGATGGGAGGACAGAGTTAGTGGACTGTAGTGATGAGTCCTCTCCACAGCAGATGGGGCCAAAGGGAGTGGAGACTCAGGCTCATCTGAGAAGGCGAGGGAGGAGTATACAGCTACAAATGAAGACACCTGGGTGGAAGCAGGAACAGTGGAAGTATCAGAATCACTTAGAGGACCAAGTGGAGCCTTGGGGACAAGCACCACAAGTAACATTGCAGGTCCACCGAGCACAGTGTCCCAGGGTCTTGTTGTGGCCTTGGCCTTCACAGAGGACAGGAGACCTAGCATATTTCCCTGGCCTCACCTACTCCTAAAGAGCCTGTCTTGGGGCAACTGTGGGAGAGTAGGGTGCTCATCCCTGACAGTAGCAATGAGATCATGTGTTGGGGGTTGCAGAATTTGATATTTCACATTATCAAGAGTGGCATCAACTGGAGGCAATACATAGTCATGCCCATTGACAGACCACTGTGCGTTGTATAAATGAACAAGCAGTCACCCTTCCTGTTGTCAAGCCTGCTGTCTTTAATGGCAGACTAAGGGAGCCAAGGGACCATGGCTCTTTAAACTTCATGGAGACCAAGAATGAGAGCTGTGCATGTGTCAGTTTTGCCACAGCCCTGTGTGGCCTGGTTCTTCTACCAATCTGACCTCAGCTCCTACTACTTTCTGCCCCCTTGGGCTCCAGACACACCGGTCTCCTTTACCATCCCTCCTTGTACCCTTCATATTCTTGCCTCAAGGTATTTCCCATTGTTCCTGTGACCCCACATTTTCTAGCACTGGATATTTGTGCTGTGCTCAAGTGGCACCACTTCTAAGAGGCCTTTCCTAACCTCATTTGCTCCCCATCCTCTGCTTTTTCTTCACAGCACTTATATCATCTAACGCCATACATTGGTAGGTTTGTGTTTTTATTGTGTCTATCTCTATCAGAAAATAAGCTCCATGCAGGCAAGATTTTTTTTTTCATTGAGGTATCCTAAAACCAAGACTCTTGCCTGAAAGATCCTAGTTGGTCAGTAATTGTTTATCCAGGGAATGAATGAAGGACAACAACACATTCCTTTCCTTGGATGGGTATAGGAACCAAAGTGCAGGCATTGGTTACATAGCTATGTGCTTAGGAGCTCCCATTAAGGCCACTCACATTCAGCAGCCCTCTCTGTAAAGTAAGATTGGAGTCAGTCATGTGGCTACTCCCATAGGCTGGTTACTGGGTGGCTGGCTGAGCTGGGAGGCCCTGGTTTCCAGTGTCCAGGCTTCTCACCAAGCCCCACTGCCCTGGTTTCCAGTGTCCAGGCTTCTCACCAAGCCCCACTGCCCCTCTCTTTCTGTCTGGGACTGACCCAGAACTCCAAGGCTCAGCGCAGCCAGAGACTGGGAGCTCTGCTCCATAGCTGGGCTCAGAGAGGTCATCACCCAGGACACTCTTCCTACTCTGTTCACCCTGCCAAGAAGGGGTGGAGGTTTTGGGAACCCAGAAAGTTCAGAGACCCTGCTCCCAGGGATAGGTTTAGGGCTGCCCAAGAAGCAAGAAAACCTGGACTATGCAGCTGAACTCTGGGAAATTTCTGGTCAACCTCAGCTTCTCACAGGAAATAGGACTTTTCTTGTCTCACTTGTCCCGAAGGAAACAGAACTATTTTGTTCTAGAGAAAGCTGAGATGATAACGTAGTCTTTGGAGCCATATGAGGGTGATGGAATTGGTTGGCTCAACCTGTGCTTTCCCTTCTTCCCTTTCTTGAGACTCTGGCCAGGGTGTTGTTTGATCCTGATTTTATAGCTGGTTGACCAGGGCTTGCGAGGGTTGATGAATGAATCACATCACAGCAGGAACTGGGTTGCCAGGGTGTACCTGGGCTTGGCTTTCTTCAGTCCCAGCCTTCCTAGTGGTTTTTATCTATCACTTAGGTGATGATGTCTAAGACATGCTGATCAAATTTATAAGTAATACATCACTAAGTGAAATGCTCAGCAACCTCGAGTTGGTGACAGACTCAGTATTCAAGATGTCTTGAAGGGTAGCTACCCCAAGGTTGCATTTCGCCAGGCCCCTCTGCTGTTCAAGGCTCACCTTTTTACCTGTGCCTTGGATCTCATCTATTTCTGAGACTTGCTCTCTTGATTTCCACCTCTTCTTGTGTCCTTCTCTCCTCACCCTGTTCCTCCAGTATGGGGAGGTGCTTGGCTCTCCCACCTCATCTATAAGGACCAGCCCACCCTCCATTTCACACTCTTCCTTCCTGTTCTCTCCCTGATAGCCCAACTTGCAAAACAGTTGTCTATACACGCTGCCTGTCCATCTGCTCTTCCCCTCATGTCTCAGTCTGTGGTCTCCACTTCACAACTGGGCAACCTCCTTCCCACAGCTTTGGAGAGTTCCTGGAGCAGGTTCCTGCATGGCTCTCACCACACTTTCCATGGAGGCCAAAGCTCTGGCCACCGGAACACATTTGATTCCTCATGGGGACACTCTCTCTGGCTTCTCTGGGGGCTTGGCCGTGCTCTGCCTGGAATGTTCCCTTTTTGTTCCTCACCTTAGTCTATTCTTCCTTAGCTTTCAGGTCTCAGCTTGGCCCTCACTTCCCTGACTCCCTGCCTGAGGGCATTCCTCCTCTGAGTCCTGGGCAGTGCAGTGGACTGACCAGCTCAGAACCCAGCTCTACCTTCATTAGCCAATGGGCCTTGACCCCTCCATCTCTCAGTTTCCTAGTCTGTAAACCAGGGGTCATAACATCTACTGACTGTGTTGTTGTGAAGATCGACATAACCACCTCTGGGTTATCTGGTCACTCTAAGGCATGTCCAGCATCATCCCAACTCACCCCTCAATCTCCACTCCCTGGCTCAGAGCCTAGCACACTCAAGCTGTCTGGTAAACACTTACAGAGTGAATAGCATGATAAAATTCCATATTTGGGTCAGAAGACCTATTAAGGTCTGCAAGGCAACAACGGGACATGTGAGAAAGTCATTAGGGTTTAGTGTGAACAAATAGAGCAAGTTGGTAGCTCTAAAAACAGCTATGTCATTATGCTGCATTGAAAGAACCTTGCATCCAAATCCAGGGAGGTGACATGTCTGCTTTGCTTGTGGTGTGCTTTGGTGTGTGATGCTGGAATTTGCTTTGGTGTGTGATGCTGGAATTACTGTGTCCTATTGTAGGTTGCTCCTCGGATGCCCGGAAGGGTGACAGGTCTCCTGGGAAGCTTGAGAACCTATTATTTAAATAATATTAGAAGCTAACAGTACTTTTTAAAGTGCTTTCCATGGATTGACCTATTTAAATCTTGTAACAACCTTATGAGGCAGCTACAGTTATCATGCCCACTTTATAGATGAGGAAATTGAGACCAAGAGAGCATCAGAAGCTTGTCTAAGGTCACACAGCCACGCCGTGGCTAGCCATTCTGGGCTCTGGACACAGACAGATGGACCCTGGAGTTCAAGCCCTGAAGTCAACTGATCAGAGGAGCAGACAGAACACTGGGAGCCCCTTCCAGCTACAGGAAGCCTGTCCTAAGGCCATGGGTCTATAGTACATGGACCTAGAACTGCAGAGAGGCTGCCAGAGGAGGCCACTGCTTGCTCAGCATAAAGGCAGGTGTTATCATGATTTGAGCCCCTCAGCTCCAGAACAGACCACCTTGCCATGTGATAAGTTACTCACCCTATGATGATTTCATGCAGGGTGATGGAGCAATTTGGGCATCTGCAGCTTGAGAGGGAAGCTTGCCTAGCAACTCCTAAGGTCTTACTTTTCTCAGGTAATAATAGAAATGGTAGCTGGCACTTGTCTATGGCTGACTGTGCAGGCCCTGTCCATGTGTGGCACTGTCACCATTCCAGTAGACAAGAGGCTACAGCGGCATGGAACAACAGGACAGCCTGCTCACAGGCATACAACTTGTTAGTGGTAGGGTGTGGGTCTGATCTAGGCAGCCTGATCCAGGATTCTCTTTCAGTCACACTTCTCTTGGGATTCTTTGACTCCAGGGTCAGAGACCAGGCAAATCCTGTGGTCAAAGCACTGGTCCATTCTCAGTGCCAGTCTTTTCCTGAAAGAAGGAGTTAGTGCCTGCTTCAGTATTTCATGCCATTCAGAAAGTGAGTCTCAATGTTCTGTGTTCTGATCCTGGGAGGAAAATGGCTCCTCCCAGTGCAGGATTGCCTTAAGATCAGGTATGCCTGGAAGCAGAGCCTTCCAGAAGCCAGAGGAACTGCCCTTGCCCTGGCCTAGCCATCTTTGCCCACCATGTCCTTCCCACCCTTAAGGCCTTGTTTCTCTTGGTTGCTTCACAGGCTTGCTCAGCTTGGCCGAAGAGGACCTGTCCCTTTTCCTCTCCCTAAGGAACAAGGAGGCAGCCCAAGCAGTGTGAGGTGGTGGGAGCGGGGTGGGGGAGAGTGCAGACAAAGCCTACTTTCACCATATGACCTGGGAAGAAAGGAGAGTTGTCACTGAGTTGGCCTGCTAATTACTCACCACAATGCCCCGGGAGCAGGACAATTTAGTATATGGTCCAGCTGTTCTCAAAATGAGGTGCGGTGAGAGGGAAAGCCAGATCATTGAGGACAGGGTTAGAATTCGCAATTACCTCTGTGAGTTGGCAAAACTGAGGAACCAACAGAGCACGGTGCAGTGACACGAGCAAAAGGGTGCTGGACAGGGCAAGCCTGGAGCAGCTGGACACAAAGGAGGATGACTGCATGTACATGGCCCTTGGGGCTGAGGACAGTGGGAGCTCTCATGGGGAGGGAGAGCCATGCTCCATCTGGGTGGCCTTTGGATGTCTTTATTTTCAGGAGACTCAATGTCCATTGTCCAGAGAGTAAAGGATATTTGGGAACCAAAGATGGAGGAGGAGGTGGCATCAAGTCATTCATAGCCATATGTGGCATACCGGCTGTGTGCTTAGCACTTTGTTAGGTCCTACAGGAGCTAAAAGTTAGATAAGACATAGTCCTGGCTTCAGGAGCTTAAATCCAAGAGCAGAAAAACAAGATGATACAAGAAGATAACTGGCCATACAAGCGCGCCTCTCCCCCCACCCAGAATTATACGCCATGAGCTCAAAATATTCAGAGGGAAACTGTGGTCAGGGTGGGCATCACAAGAGTGTTTGAAGGGCAGATAGGATTAAATGAGTGAGAAGGCTGGTGTTCCTGAGGGTGGTAAACTGCAGTCAACAAGAAATGGAGGCCAGGGATGCTTAAGGAACCAAAGGTTTATAGAAGGGCACAGTGATTAATTCTTTTGGAAAGGTTGGTTGTGGCTCTTCTGTAAACAGACAGCAGTGATTAAAGATTTGGGACAGTGGCCAGGAAGGAACTGGAACTCTGTGTACTAGTGGAGAAGACTGCTCTGAGCAGGGGGAAGTTTTTTTTTTTCATTAAACATATGGACTGTGTCCCTGGTGGGGCAGGAAGTATGTGGGACGAGGTGGGGTTCCTGCTGTGGAGGCGGTATATGGCTTAGTTGGGCTAACAACATGGGAATGGGGCAAGGTTGGACTCTCCAAGGGGGCTTAAAGAGGGGGCTTTGGCGGAGGAAGAGACCACAGCCTGTTAGCAGCACATTGAGAGACAGAGAAGGGGAAGCCAGGGTATGACTCAAGATATACTGATCCTTTCATTCATTTTGAGATGGATTTTGATTTTTACTGAGTGTCAAGCACCAGCGACATGGTGAACAAAACAAAGTCTTTGGTCTCATGATGTTTGCATTCAGATAGAGGAAACAAAAAATAAACCCACAGACATATACTTAAAATTGGGTAATGATAAGTGCTTTGAGGAGAAATAGAGCAGGAAAAGAAAGTAGGGGTGGTGAGAAGAGGTAAGAAGGAGCTTGACTTGAGGAAGGGACACTGAAGCAGAGACCTATGTGACAGAGCCACATGTGACTGGAGAAAGAATGTTCATGATGGAAGTGAGATTGTACCCAGTTCCTTTCTGACCACTGTCCCAATTTTTTTTTTTTTTTTTGAGTTGGGGTCTCACTCTGTCACCCAGACTGGAGTGCAGTGGCCACTCCCGGCCACTGCAGCCTCGACCTGCTGGGCTTCGGCGATCTTTCCGCCTCAGCCTTCCAAGTAGCTGGGACTACAGGCGCACGCTACCACGCCCGGCTAGTTTTTGATTTATTGTAGAGATGAGGTCTTGCCAAGTTGGCCAGGCGGGTCTCGAACCCGCGGGCTCAGGCAATCCACTTACCTCAGCCTCCCAAAGGTGCGGGATTACAGGCTGAGCCACCGAGCCTGGCAAGCGAATTATATTTTAAATGAATAATTTTCTACACCTGCTGAGTACTTTTTCTTCTTTTTCACCAAATTTTCTTCCAGCTCCAGAAATGACGGCATTAGTATGAGGAATGTGAGGCTGAGGAAAATCATCTTTATAAAATACGCTTTGACACAGTCTTTTTTTTTTTTTTTGAGTTGGAGTCTCACTCTGTCGCCCAGACTGGAGTGCAGTGGCCGCTCCCGGCCACCGCAGCCTCGACCTGCTGGGCTCTGGCGATCCTTCCGCCTTAGCCTTCCGAGTAGCTGGAACTACAGGCG
>CAUYQG010190858.1:0-10578 GCA_963574415.1 Tarsius wallacei | reverse complement strand
CAGCCTCGACCTGCTGGGCTCCAGCGATCCTTCCGCCTCAGCCTTCTCAGTAGCTGGAACTACAGGCGCGCGCTACCACGCCCGGCTGATTTTTGATTTACTGTAGAGATGAGGTCTCGCCAAGTTGCCCAGGCGGGTCTCGAACCCGCGGGCTCAGGCAATCCACTCACCTCAGCCTCCCAAGGCACGGGATTACAGGCTGAGCCACTGAGCCCGGCTTAATAATTTATTGTTAATATCATGTCTTTTTAAAATTATTGTCAAATTTTGGAATAAATCTACCAATTTCTTTAAAAATGTACTATAGGAGTTTTTCTTTTTTTTAATGAACTGACAAACTTTTTTTTGTTTTTGGTAGAGATGAGGGGTCTTGCTATGTTGCCTAGGCTGGTCTTGAACTCCTTGCCTCAAGCAATCTTCCTCTCAAAGTGCTGGGATTAGGTACATGAGCCACTATTCCTAACCAAATTGACTAATATTAACTGCTGTTTGAGTTGACATTACTAGTTTATTTTGGATACTTTATTTAGTGAAGAAAATTATGTTTTTTTCACTGATATCAGCATTTAGTGTTGAATCAGAAAGAAATTTATAAGAATTTGTGTACTAATAAGAATATAGAATTAATAATGTGATTGGACAAAGTCATTTCAGACTGAGGAAAATGCATAAACAAAGGCAATTTGACAAAATTGACAAATTTAGTCTGAATAGAGTGTAATGTGCAGGTTAGGGTAGCAATGCGATCAGAAAGAAATATGTTAGAAGCATGTACGTATGTGGGAAATGAACCATAGTGCCAAATAATAGTGTCAACTGGATGAGAACAGACCATTGTGCCCTCCTGTCAGGAATCAAAGACTTGTTGATGGTACAACCACATAAAAGGCATCATTGTGGTGTTAACATCAGGCAAATTGCCTGAGAATCCTAGCTCTGTCACTTACTAATCTTCATAATTCAATCAAATCTTGTAAACTTGTCTCTTTACACTTAAACTAAACGTATTCTCAGCTCAATTTCTTTTAGCCAGATCCCCAAAATGCCCACAGCCACTTCAATACTCTGAGGGAAAATATGAGAAAAGAGAAATAAGAGTAGAAAGATAGAATTTAATCAATTGCAATTAAAATGTCTTTTTTTGTGCAATTTTTGTAAAAATATATGTCAAGGTGAACACATTGCTAGGGCTTTGTCAGACTTGGAAGTAGACTGGGCAAGTGAGGATCCCTGAAATTTAAGCTTCATTATCTGAATGGTAAATATAGCTTTGAGGTAACAATATGAATTAGCTTTAAATTTTGAGATGTTTAATATGCATGTTGTGATCTCTAGGGAAACCATCAAAGAGTAAAAGCAGGGCATAGCACTAAAGGATGTAGCTTATTAGATTGAAAGGATGGATAAAAATGGCTCACATCAAGCATGTCATATCATATTAGAAAAACAAAGAAAGATTAAGGTTCTGGAAGATTTGAGAGAAAAAAGTCACTAAAGAAAAACTGAATGGCATCAAAATTCTTAACCGTAGCAGCTGAAATTAGAGCATAATAGAGCAATGACTTTAAAATTTCAGTGGAAAGTGTATTTTATCTTTGAATTCTATTTCTAGCAAAACTATGTATTATGAGGGTAGAATAAGATATTACGGTCTCAAAAAAAATTTAGCTTCTGAGCAACTTTTCTCAGGAAGGCCTGGAGAATGCTTAATAAAAACATAAGAATAAAGCAAGAAAGAAGATAGAGATCCAAGAAACAGTTAACACAGAAGCAAGGTGAAGGGATGTTCTTGGAAGACAGGAAGCATGCCTTGAGAGCAGCCTTCTTAGAGCAGGATGATGGTATTCTAAACAACAACAACAACAAAAACAGAAAAAAAAGAAGTAATAGATGTATATAGAGGAGTTTTATTAACTAATTAATTTGAACTTTTTGCTAAGAAATAATAGGGTCATGAAAAAGAAAGCAAGGAAGGAAACAAGGCAATTAACTGCAGGAAGCATGAAAATTTTCAAAGAAAGAAAATACAGTCAGAGTGATCTTTGAAACGTAAGCAATAAAAAAGCACTATACTTATGCAGTTCTAATAAGGTAAACTTCAAATATTGATTTTACCAAAAATTGTCGTGTTACTCTTTTGGTCGGATGGAGGAGGAAGAGGAAAATGGAAGGAGAGTTTGTGTATATATGTGTATGTGTTAAATTTTCTTCCTTTCAAATAGGAAATCAAGAAACAGTGTCTAAAACATAATTTAAGCACAGTATAGGTTTTATTTATAAATGTGACAATAAATATCAGAAGAAAAGCTAGAAGGGTTGATAGTGATTTCTTCTGGGAGTTGCAACTGAGGGGTTAGGAGGGATAGACCAAGTTATTACTATTTTCCTATAAGCTTTGTAGAACTTTTTAAAACTGCGTATGAGGCGACTTTAAAAAGTTCAAGGAAAATGTGTATTATGAAAAAACTATGGATTTTATAATTTTTTGCACCAAAATAAGCTCATACTAATTTGTTATAACACGTCTGAACAGGATCTAGTTTGTGGCACCTAGAGGGATAAAACATTAGTTTAAAAAGAGCCCTGTCACAGCAACATGATTTCTACTAAAATTGAAGCAAGAACAAACATCACATTTATGGTGAAGCTTGGGTGAAAGAATGGTTATATCATTCATGGGGACAATGCCCCCAAGAAATCAGCATCTCTCATATGGATAACTTGTTTTAATAAGGGATAAGGTGATGTCGAAGATGAAGCCCTCAGTGGATGACCATCTATATCAATTTGTGAGGAAAAAATTAATCTTATGTATGCTCTAATTGAAGAAGACTGACAGTTAACAGCAGAAACAATAACTAACACTATAGACATCTCAGTTGGTTCAGCTCACACAAATCTGATTGAAAAATTAAAGTTGAGCAAAGTTTCCACTCAATGGATACCAAAACAGTTGCTCCCAATTCAGCTCCAGAGAAGAGCCAAATATTCAGTGTAGATTTTAAACAAATGGGATCAAGATCCTGAAGCATTTCTTAAAGGAATTGTTTACAGGAGAAGAAACATGGCTTTACCAGTATGATCCTGAAGACAAAGCACAGTTAAAGCAGTGGCTACCAAGAGGTAGATGTGGTCCAGTCAAGGCAAAAGTAGACTGGCCAAGAGCAAAGGTCAGTACAGTTTTTTTGGATGCTCACAGCGTTTTGCTTGTTGATTTTCTGAAGGGCCAATGAATGATAATATCTGCTTATTATAAGAATGTTTTGAGAAAGTTAGCTAAAGCTTTAGCAGAAAAATGCTTGGGAAAGTTTCAGAGAGTCCTTCTTCACCTCGACAGTGCTTCTGCTCATTCCTCTCGTCAAACAAAACCAAATTTGGGAGAGTTTTGATGAAAATTATTAGACACTCACATTACAGTCCTGATTCAACTCCTTCTGACTTATTTTTTGTTTCTGAATCTTAAAAAAATCTATAAAGGTCATCCATTTTCTTTAGCTAATAATGTGAAAAAGACTGCATTGATACCGTTAAATCCCTCATTTATTTAGGGATGATCTAAGTGGCTGGTATTATTGTTTACAAAAGTGTCTTCAACTTGATGGAACTTATGTTGAGAAATAGTTTATATTTTAATTCTATTTTCCATGAACTTTTGGAAGTTCCTTTGTGTATGTGCTAAAGTGGTAGAAATAAAAATTCATTATAAAAAAAGACATCATAGGGCAATTTAGGGAAAAGTGATGTTTGAATTAAGATATATTTAAATAAGAAAAAAAAAAAAAAGAATTCCAACTAGTCAGGTCCAGGGTGGTCAATGCTAAAAGCAAGAGAGCACACAAAGGCATTTATAAGATCTTGTCCTCATTATCACCATCAATAGATAAGTTTTTGTAAGTCTGTCTTTCTATCATATTATACAAATCTCCAGCGAAGCTTAACGGAAATGACTAGCACTTGGTATTCTGTTCTAAACTATTTTTAAATTTTCTAATCTTTGATTTCACTTTTATAAAAGTCCCCACATTTTGACAGTGGGGGTAGTAATGACTTGCCTTTCCAAAGTAGTAAGGAACTTATTCTTCTGTTATTTGTTGGGGAAAAAATGGGGTAAAGATGTCAAAGCTACAGAAATTCATAGGTTTTAGAACATATTTGTTCATTTGGCTAATTATCTTCAGGATATGGGAAACTGAGCTTGTTAACACCTCATATTAAATTTTCCGTTTAACCATCTCACTCACTCTTTGACTCTCTTTCTCCTTTCTCCTTTCCCCTTTGTTTATCCTCCCCTCATGTTGAACCTGTCTCTCAGTAATTAGGTATATGCCCAAGCTCACAGAGAAAAGCCCAGAAAAATTAGGATTATAGCCATTGTCTCTTAACTTGCCGAGTAGGTAGTTTCCAGCATAATAGTTGCTTAGTAAAATTTGTCCAATGAATTTTTTCAAAAATCATTGTAAAGCAGTTGAATATAGTGGATAAGTGCATTGACTTGGAATCAGGCAGATACAGGTTCAAATCTCAGTTCTGTAACTTGCTAGCTAGTGTGACCTGAGTCAAGTAATATATCATTACAAGCCTCAGTTCCCTCACATATAATATATGGGAATATTAATATCTATCTCCATAGATTAGAAAAGTGCATGACATGTTTGTGGGTGGGTGTGTATGTAAACAAAGCATGTATGGCATATAGTAATTTAGTATTGCTATTATTATTTCTATAACATATTTTTTATTTTTTGTTTTATAGGTGTTGCCATCACGGTCTCTTGCTGTGCTATTTCTTGCTCAACTCTTGATTATCAAATAGCTTTAAGGAAATCCTTGCCTGAAAAAAAGTGTCTTGATGGATACTGTCCCAAAATCACATATCTCCTTTATAAGTTGTTTACATTATCGTCTTGGATGCTGAGTGTTGTACTTCTACTATTCTTGAATGTTAAGATCGCTTTACTTCTGTTGCTGTTTCTTTGGTTTTTAGGTGCAGCATGGGCATTTCAAAACCAAACTCACTTTTGTACTTCCATGAGTATGGAATTCTTGTATAGGATTGTTGTTGGATTCATTCTTATCTTTACATTTTTTAATATTAAGGGACAGAATACCAAATGTCCAATGTCTTGTTATTATAGTGTAAGAGTATTGGCCACTTTGGGGATATTGATTGTGTTCTGGGTTGGCCCAATCTTTTTTTTTAATTCAGAATATTTTATATTTGTCAGCATCGCTATAGTTCTTACTCTTCTTCTTGGAATTATTTTTCTTACTGTTTATTATGGGTCTTTTCATCCAAACAAAAGTGAAGAGACAAAATGTGATGAAATTGATGGAAAATCAGCTAAAAGAGATTGTAGAATGAGGTATTTCCTAATGGAATAAGTGATTCATTTATGATACATTTACATATTTTTTGTTTCATTAATAAAGAAAATGTGTGTGATAGGTGTGTGCTGTTTCTTATTTTTGCTACCTTTATTTTAATTTAAGTTAATTTTTTGCAAGTCCTCATGTAGAAACAAATTTTATTTCTTTGGGGAAAATACACAGGAGTGGACTAGGTTGCATGGTAAGGACATTAACTTTATTCAATACTGTCAAATGATTTGATAATTTGATTGAGTCATTTAACAATGTACAGGAGTTCCATTTGTTTCATATCCACTCTAAAACTTTTTGCTGCCTTTAATTTGAGGTAAGTTCTGATACATTAATTGAGAATTTGAGTATACTAATCTTTTCTTTTTTTAATTTTTATTTTATTTTAAAGTCAGGATTGGGTACATAAATGGTCTAGGTACAGGTAAAGTTTGGGCCTCCCATTGGCCCTCACTTCACCTGGATTAGGATCAGGCACGCTTTTTGATTTTATGTGCCCCCCTTTCCTGGCAGTGTCCCGCTACTGCCAATCCCTTTCTTGAAGTATTATGATAGGTAGTTCAGGGTCCACTTATAAGTGAGAACATATGGTACTCAGTTCTTTGTTTTGTAATAGATCACTGAGTATGATAGACTCCAAATCCATCCAAGTTGCTGCAAAGTCCATAGTTTTGTCCTTCTTTATGGCAGCATAATCGTCCATCTTGCATATGTACCACATTTTTTTTTTTTAAACCAGTCCAGTTCCACTTTGGTTTTGAAGATCTTGGGTATTCAGATACTTGCTTACTCCCTGGTAGAGTTGCCATCTTGTGAATAATGCTGCAATGAACATGGGTTTACGAATATTTCTTTAAGATTCTGCTTTCAGTTCTTTTGGATAGAAGAAAAGATCTGTTTTTCATCATTAGAAGGCTGGACTTGAGCTTCCTTCCAGGTTTTTTCTCATTGTTCCCGAGCTAAAACTGTTGTACATGTGGAGAACTGCAAAGGGAAGGGAGGAGCAGAATACCTTTTTCTTCTTTCCTGTTTTGTCTTGACTCAGTGCATATATTTTGAGTTGGGCACAGGTTGAAAAAAGGAAAAGTGAAAGGAGGAAAAGAAGAACAATTTTTAGTGAATGCTTTTTTCCCATGAACTGTCTCTGGTAAGTACAAAAGAGAACTGGTGTGCATTTAAGTGGATTGAAATTTTATTTTCTAGCTTTTTTGAGTTAATGAATTATTGGCATACAATTTATATTCTGTTTGTGTTAAAAATAGTTGCACCCAAATCATATTTTTAAATTATTTAAACAATTTGATAACACATCACAAAATTTGCCATCTTAGCCTTTTTTTTTTAGAAAGTAGGATTTATTGAGAGGACAAAAAATCTCCCACAGTGGGAGGGGACCCGAAGGGGCTGCCCCCTTAGCCATTTTTAAGTGTACAGTAGGGTTAGCTATATTCACGATGTTGTGCAACAGATCTATAGAACTTATTCATCTTGTAAAACTGACACTATTCATTGAACTACTCCCTGTTTTCCCACTCCCCAGCTTCTGGCAACCACAATTATACTTTTTGTTTCTATGAATTTGACTACTTTAAGTACTTCATTGCCATGGTTTGAATGTGTCCCCCACAAACCTTATGTGTTAGAAACGTAATCTCTGAATTCATATATTGATGGCATTTGGAGATGAGGCCTTTGGGAAGTAATTGGGATTAGGTAAGGTCATCAGGGTGGGCCCCCATGATGGGACTGGTGACTTTATAAATAAAGAGTAAGACAGACCTGAGCTAGCATGCTCCTACGCTCACCATTTGATGCCCTCTGCCTTGTTATGATGCCGCAAGAAGACCTTCACCAGATGCCAGTGCCTTACTCTTGGCCTAACCAGCCTCCAAAACCATGAGCTAAATAAACTTTTCTTTACAAATTACCCATTCTGTGGTATTCTGTTATAGCAACAGAACATTGACTAAGACACTTGCATAAGTGTAGTCATACAATATTTACTTTTTTGTGACTGCCTTATATCACTTAGCATAATGTCCTCAAGTTTCATCCATGTTGTAGCACGTGATAAGATTTACTTCTTTTTAAAGGCCGAATAATATTACATTGTGTGCATATGCCACATTTTCTTTATTCATTCATCCATTGATGGTTATTTAGGTTACTTTCACCTCTTGGCTATTGTGAATAATGCTGCAATGAACATGGGTTTCCAAATATTTCTTTAAGATTCTGCTTTCAGTTCTTTTGGATATATATTCAGAAGTGGAATTTCTTGATCATGTGGCAATTATTTGAAATGCTTTGAGAAATTTTCATACTGTTTTCCATAATAACTGCACTATTTTACAATCCTAGCAACAGTGCACAAAGGTTTCGATTTCTCTACATCCTCACCAGCACTTGTTATTTTTTCTTTTTTTTAAACAATGACCACTCTAATGGGTGTGAGGTCATATCTCTTTGTAGTTTTGATTTACATTTCCTTAATGATTAGTGATGTTAAGCATCTTTTCATGTGCTCATTGGTCATTTGTATATCTTCTTTGGAGAAATGTCTATATCTGATTAGGGGTTAATATCCAGAATATGTAAAACTTCTGCAACTCAACAAGAACAAAATAGTTCAAATAACTTGATTAACAATTGGCAAAAACTCAGTAATATGTCCCCTGTGCTACTCTTTGAGAAAGCTAAGGCTAAGCAGCATAGAAGAACTACTTACACTTGCAGGAGCAAGAGAATCTTCAGTTTACCTGGGACACATGATTCTTTTATACATGAACCTCAGTTACTGCATATCTCCCTGTCTCTACATGCTTGGTAAATATGTGTACATGCATGCTTGAGAGAGTGGAGGTATAAAAAGAAGTCAGACTACTTGGAGCACCTGAGTCAGAATTTTTGCAACATAAAGGACCAAAAGACTCTGAGTCATGAAGTGAAAATACTCTTCATTTTTTCCTGAAGATCTAAATGCCTATGTGTTATCATTTCCTTCACCCTAGATAAAATCTTGTAGCATTTTCTATAGTTCAAATTTGTTAGTAATACATCAAAAAATCCAAATTATATACGTGTGTGTGTGTGTGTGTGTGTGTGTGTGTATTTGAGTCAGGCTCTCACTCTGTCATTCAGGGTAGAGTGCAGTGGCACACTTACAGCTCACCACAGCCTTGAATACCTTTATTCTTGCAGGATATTCTTGTTGGACAAGGGGTTCTAGGTTGACAGTTTTTTTTTTTTTTTTAATGTTAAGTGCTTTAAAGATGTTATTCCACTGTTTTCTGGTCTTCACTGTTTCTGACAAGAAGATATGGATCATTTGAACTTTTGTTCCTCTTGTATATAATTTGTTTTCTCTAGCTGTTCCTGAGTTTACCTTTAGTTTTTGATTTGCAGTACTGGTGTAGTTTTTTTTCTTTGTATTTATCTTACTTGGGGTTCTCCAAACTTCTTAAACTTGTACATTTTTGTCTTTTACCATATTAGGAAGTTTTTAGCCACTATTCTTTTCATATTCTTTCTGCCCCTTTATCTCTCTTCTTGGACTCCACTTACACATATATTAGACCTATTGATATATTGTCCCTCAGATGCCTGAGGCTCTGTTTATTTTTTTCATCCAATTTGTACCTCTGTCCTTTATATTGGATTTGTCTTCAGTTTATTAACTCCCCTCACCCACCCTTCAATCTCCTGTTAAGCTCATCCAAAGAATTTGTTGAAAATTTCAGATAATGTATTTTTATGTTCTAAAATTTTCATTTGGTTCTTTCTTATGGTTTCTATTTCTCTGTGAAAATTTCATAACTTTTTATTCATTATAAACATATTTTTGTTTGTATCCTTGATTATAGTTATAATAGCTGCTTATAATCCTTGTCTGCTAATTCTAATATCTTGGACATTTCAGGATTGGTCTCCATTGATTGTTTTTTCTCTTGAGAATGAGTCACATTTTCATTTTTGCTCATACATTTATCAGTTTTGAACTGTAACCTGGATGGTATAAATGCATTTTAGATTATCTTGATTCTGTTTTTCTTCATAGGAGTATTTTTTAAAGCAGGGAGTTAACTTAAACTTTAAACTCTGAATTCTAAACAACCTTTATTTGTTTAGCCTTCAGTGGGATACTTGGAGTCTTCCCCTCATATGCATGGTTCATAGTCATCCAGAGATTTGGGCAGAATTAAATACATGCAGTGAAGCTTCCTTTTGTTGGTTCTCTTTTTTTCCAAGATTTTCCTCCTCACTCTTCAGTGGCCGTGGTCACCCCATACTTTGTTCTCTAAGCCTTAAAACCACTAAGACTGCAGGTTTTAAATTTGAGCTCTGTGTACTTGGCATGCTGTTCTCACTCAGTGGCACTCCTTCTTCCAGATATTGACCCCTCTCCAATGTCTGCCTGCTTCTTTGTTGTCAAGTGCTTTTAGATGGTTTTTTTATCTTTTGTCCAGAGTGAACAGTGGTTCACTGTGATTATTTGTGAGAAGCTATTTCACTAGTGGTTATTTGTGAGAGGGTTTGTGTGGTAGTAGCTACACCCACCTTCTTATTAATCTATAACATTTTCAATATTTATGTAATATTTGCTTTAAGAAGATGTATAAACTCGTTTTAAAAATTATTTCATTTTATTTTTTTACTTAGATATGTTTTATTTAAACAATTCCTGTTTACAACCGATTTTTATGATTAAAAATTTTTTAAAATATATTTTGTTTTAAAGATGTGGGGTACAATTCAGGATTAGGTATGCAAGTGGTGATCGCATAGGTCCCCACTTTGCCAGGTTTGAGATCAGGTATGCTTATTGATGTTATGTGCCTCCCGCCCCCCCCCTCCCCTGGCAGTTTCTGGTTACCGCCAATGCCTTTCTTATTTTTTTTGCACTTAAAAAAAATTATAAAGATGTGGGGTACAATATACAAACGTTGATTATGCAGGTATCTGTATTGATGAGGTGTGCCCCTCCCTTCCCTAGCAGTTTCCCTCAACTGCCAATCCCACCCCCACTCCCCTAGTAGTTTCCCACTACTGTCAATCCCGTTCTATGTGCTTCATTGTCTATTTTTTCTAATACTGCAATGTCTCATTTATCATACTTGATAGCAAATCTTGAAGTCAGATAGCAAATCTTGAAGTCAGTCCTCTGGCTTTATTCTCTTTCAATATTGTGTTGGCTATTCT
>CAUYQG010190856.1:0-23471 GCA_963574415.1 Tarsius wallacei | reverse complement strand
TGTTTTTTCTTTTTTGAGTTGGAGTCTCACTCTGTCACCCAGACTGGAGTGCCTCGACCCACTGGGCTCCGGCGATCCTTCCGCCTCAGCCTTCCGAGTAGCCGGAATTACAGGCATGCGCTACCACGCCCGGCTGATTTTTTTGATTTATTGTAGAGATGAGGTCTCACCAAGTTGCCCAGGCGGGTCTTGAACCCGCGGGCTCAGGCAATCCACTCACCTCAGCCTCCCAAAGCGCGGGATTACAGGCTGAGCCACCGAGCCCAGCTGGCCAAGGGTGTTTATAGTAACTCAAGGACGAGTCCAGTAACTTATTGGCTTAAAAGAAAAAACAACCACAAGAAAAATTTTTAGAAATTATCTGTTTGTCAGTTATGGACTCTACCGTAAATCCTTGTCAGTCCCAAAAGAATGTAGTGGTCAGTTAAATGTTTAGCAGCAAAAATGTTCACACCAACCCCACGTGTAGACCCCTTCTTTCCTTCAAATCCGAATGCCATGAGTCCCCACATAACCCGAGAATCCCCAGTGCCTTGACACTAACCAGATTTAAGGGCTCCTGAGTTCTGATGATAACATCACTCCCTATTCCTCTAGCCTCATCCAAACAACATCACCAAACGCTTCATACAATTTCCAAGGAAAAACAATGACCAAGGATAACTAATACTAAGCAAGAGTAAATGGAGCCACAAATTAAGGGGTATGGATAACGAAGGAAAATAAATGCTTTCAGCTGGCATTTGAGAGAAACTGGAGCTGATGGACAAATGAGTCAGAGAAAGAGAAAAGAAAGCCAAATCCTGAGGGAAATTTTCAGGTAAACAAGCCTATCTACAAATGGGCTGTCCACATTTGGATGCGATCTCAAAGTCATTCCAACCATTAAAAGCCTTTGATTTTGTCTTCTAAGAAGCCAACTATAATGACACCATTTTTCAGGGTAAAGTCTCTTAGGAGGTGGAAAGGAGAATCTCACCATTCACACATATCTGGTGCTTTCCCCAAATGTAATCTGCATGCCCAACTACTAAGGAAACACTTCATTTGTGACTCTTATGTTGCCATTGCTATCACTTTCTGCCATTAGTTTCCAAGTATGCTTGTTATTAAAAATGTGTAAATTTGGGCAAACCCCTTGGGTTCCCTCCCACTCTGGGAATTTTTCTGTCCTCTCAATAAATCCTGCTTTCTCAAAAAAAAAAAAAAATGTGTAAATTTTCTAACATCCAGATTTGGGAGGCATCTGCTTCCATCAGATTCTATTCTGAAAGCATTGAATTTACCCACATCCTTGACAATGACCAAATTCAAATCCCATTTCCCCACTGTTGTTCTTTTTGGTTTCTGCCTAGATTTGTCATCGATAAAACACTATTTTATTATCCAACCAAGATGAGCATCCAAAGTATGATGCCTGCTTGTTCTTTCCTCCTGGTTTCTCTGACCACTTCTTGTCACAAAAGATTCTTTAAAAATGCGATGGGTCAATCAGCTAAAAACTGTCAATTTGATGATTCTTTTCTCATTAACTTTTGGCATCTTCTTAATTTCTTACTTTCTCTTCATATAGTAAGTCCTAAGTATTATAGAACTTTCATGATTTTCATTAGCAACTCACGCATTCAAACGGCAAATTGGTTTACCAAGCCTTGAATTTTTATCTTTACTCAGTCCCTTCAAATCCAGGGTACTTTCACTTTCCTTTATGCAGGGCAAGCTAATATGCAAAATCTTTCTACAGCCCTCATTATCACTGTCTTTCCTCTTGCAGTAGATTCTGAGATAATATTACATATCTTTTAAGCAAGAAGCAACAAAAGTGATTAGGTTATACTTGGCCAAATCTCAGCAATTCTGCATTTAAAACGAATTGCATAGTGTAGCCCTTTTCCCAGCTCCTTTTAGCTCCTCTTCAGATTAGGTCCTTGCTAAACTCACTGCTTGGCCACAGCATTAGTCTTCTTACTCTGCTTAGAACATCTAGCCTCCTTCAAAGAACCTAAAATATCCACTATCTGGCTCCTTACAGAAAAAGTTTCCCTAATATGAATGTACATATGTTACTTGAAAGGGGGTAAAACATTGGACCATTGGTGTATATTTACAGTTTTAACATGAAGGAATCACATTGTAATGGAGTAAGGTTACAGGAGGGGTGAGCAAGTTTCAGGACTTTGGGTTCTCTGAAGCAGGTTTTCTTAACCTTGGCACTGTTCACAGTTTGTATCAAATCATTACCTGTTGTTGGGGGGGACTGTTCTGTGTATTGTAGGATGTTTAGGGTCATCCTTGACCTCCACCCACTAGATGCCAGTAGCATCCCTCACCACCCAAAGTTGTGACAATCAAAATTGCTTGCAGACACTGCCACATGTCTCCCAGGGGGCAAAATTGAGAGCAATGGCTTTCAGAGTGTGACCCATGAACTGGTTCCTTCTTGAAAATGGTTATCAGTTGGCATAGAAATAGGCACCGAAATTGAAATAGCAGTTTATAGCAGAATTATAGAAATTCGACAGTGTGATTTTATGCTTATCGAGTCTAATAAGAAAAACCATGGCCTTGTGTTTTGTATATATATGGGATTTTTTAAAAAATGATTTCTCATATACACGTCTATGTCTTATTCCATTTGTGCTGCTATAACAACAGTACCTGATAACATGTAAGTAACACATAAGTAACACAAATTTATTTCTCATAGTTCTGGAGGCTGGAAAGTCCAAGATCAAGGCACTGTCAGGTTCAGTGTCTAGTGAGGGCCTGCTCCATCAATGGCTTCATTTCATTATACCATTCTCAGGTGGCAGAAGGTCAAGGACAAAAAAAAGATAAATGCTGTGGTCTCACATGGTAGAAGAGCAGAAGAGGCCCTCTGGTGCCCTGTTATAAGGCAGAACCTTTGTTTATTTATTTGTATTTAGACATAATATTTGTATATTTTTATAGGGTACATGTGATGTTTTGTCACTTGCATAGAATGTGTAATGATCAAATCAGGCTATTTAGGATATTCATCACCTCAGTATTTATCATTTCTATGTATTGCTAACATTTAAACTTTCCTCTTCCAGCTAAATTGGAATATACAATACTTCTTTGCTAACTATAATTACCCTACTCTGCTATCAAACATGAGGACTTTTTCTATCCAACTGAATGTTTGCACCTATTAACTAATCTCTCTTCATCTCCTTCCCAACCTGCATACCCTTTCCTGTGTCCAATATCTATCATTCTATTCTCTCCCTCCATGAGATCAACATTTTTAACTTCCACATATGAGTGAGAACATGTGATATCTGCCTTTCTTTGCCAGTATGCTATTTCACTTAACATAATGTTCTCCAATTCCATTCATATTGCTGCAAATTATATGATCTTATTTTTTGCATGGCCAAGTAACATTCCATTGTGCATGTGTAACACATTTTTAAAATTCACTCATTTGTTGATGGATACTTAGGCTGATTCCATATCTTGCTATTGTGAATAGTGCTGCAATAAACATGAAGATGCATGTATCTTTTTGATGTACTGATTCCTTTTCCTTTGGATGAATAACCATTAGTAGACTTGCAGGATCATATGGCAGTTGTATTTTTAGTTTTTTGAGAAATTACCATAATTTACATTTTCACCAACAGTATATGAGTTCCCTTTTCTCTGCATCCTCACCAACACCAACTATTTGTTGTTTTTTTAAATTATCACCAGTTTAACTGGAACAAGATGATATCTCATTATGGTCTTGATTTGCATTTCCCTGATGATTAATGATGTTGTACATTTTTTCAAATACCTATTGGCTATTTATATGTCTTCTTTTGAGAAATGTCTATTCATGTTCTTTCCCACTTTTTAACAGGATTATGTGCTCTCTTACTGCTGAATTGTTTGAGGTCTTACATTCTGGATATTAGTCACTTGTCAGATAAATAGTTTGCAAATATCTTATTTCATTCAACAGGCTGTTTCTTCACTCTGTTGATTATTTTCTTTCCTGTGTAAAACTCTTTTAGTTTAATATGGCCACATTTGTCTATTTTTGTTTTTGTTACCTGTGATTTACAGGTATTAGTCCTAACATCTTAACCTAGATCAATATCCTGAAGTGTTTTTTTAGATTTTCTTCTAGTAGTTTTATAGTTTCAAGTCTCACATTTAAGTCTGTAATCCATCTTGAGTTGATTTTTGTGTATGCTGAGAGATGATTCAATCCACTTTCATTCTTCTGAATATGGGTATCCAATTTTTCCAGCACTATTTACCAAAGAGGGTGTCTTTTCCCCAGTGTATGTTCTTGGTATCTTTGTAGAAAATCAATTGGCTGTAAATACATGAATTTAGTTCTGGGCTCTTTATTATGTTCCATTGATCTATATGTCTCTTTTTATACCAATACCATGCTATTTTGATTACTATAGCCTCATAATATATTTTGAAGACAGGTAGTGTGATGCTTCCAGCTTTGTTCTTTTTGCTCAGGATTGCTTTGGCTATTTAGGCTTTTTGTTATTGTTGTTCCATACAAATTTTAGGGGTTTTTTTTCTATTTCTGTGAAAAATGACAATAATATTTTGAAAAGGATTACATTGAATCGGTAGATTACTTTGGGTAGTATGATCATTTTAACAATATTAGTATTTCCCATCCATGAGTATGTCTTTCCTTTGTGTGTGGGTGCACGTGTGTGTTTAGCTTGCTGAGATATTTTATTCTGCTTCTTTCTCTTTATTTCAATAGCTTTAGGGGTACAAATAAATTTGTATAATAGCAAAGAAGTCTGGGCTTTACCATTTCAATTTCTGCATCAATGTTTTGTAGTTTTCCTTTTAGATAGCTTACACCTTCTTGGTTAAATTTATTCCTAGGTATTTTGTTGTTGTTGTTGTTGTTGTTGTTGTGAGATTGCTTTCTAGATTTCTTTCTCAGCTAATTCATTCTTGGTGTATAGAAACACTACTGATTTTTGTCTGCTGATTTTGTATCCTGCAACTTTACTGAATTTATTTACTAGATTTGAGAGTTTTGTGGAGTATTTAGGTTTTTCTAGATATGGGATCAACTTGTCCACAGAGAAGGACAATTTGACTTCTTTTCTAACTTGAATATCTTTTCTTTCTTTTGCTTGCCTAATTGCTCTGGCTGGGACTTCCAGTACAAAGTTGAATAGGAGAGGGGGAAAGTAGGCAACCCTGTTTTAATTCAATTCTTAGAGGAAAGTCTTTCAGCTTTGTCCTATCCAGTAAGATGTTAGCTGTGGGTTTGTCAGATATTGCCTTTATTATTTCAAGGTATGTTCCTGTGCCTATCTTGTTGAGAGTTTTTATCATGAGGGGATGTAAAATTTTATCAACTGCTTTTTCTGCATCTATTGAGATGATCATTTGTTTTTTGTCCTTCATTCTGTTTATGTGATGTGTTATGTTTATTAATTTACATATGTTGAACCATCCTTGTGTCCCTGGAATAAACCCACTTGATCATCTTTTTTGATATACTATTGGACTTGGTTTGCTAGTATGTTAAGATTTTTGAATCTATGTTTACCAGTGATATTGGCCTATAGTTTTCTTATTGTGCCCTCATCTGGTTTTAGTATCAGAGTAATGCTGATCTCATGAAATAAGTTAGGGAAAATTCTCTCTTCTTCAATTTCTGAAAGTTTTGAGGAGAATTGTATTATTTCTTCTTTGTAAATTTAGTAGACTTTAGCAGTAAAGTCATCTGATTCTGGAGTCTTCTATGTTGTGATACTTTTCATTACTGATTCAATTTCATTATTAATTACTGGTCTATGTGTGTTTTCTATTTCTTCCCATTTCAGTCTTCATAGGTTGTATGTGACCAGGAATTTATTTTTTCAGATTTTTCAGTTTGTTAGGTATATAGTTGTCATAATAGTCTTGATGATATAGTACTTCTGCAGTATCTGCTGAATAACTCCTTTTTTGTTTCTGATTTTATTTATTTCAATCTTCTCTTTCTTTTTTGTTTTGGTTAGTCTAATTGGTGGCTTATCGATTTTATTTATCTTTTCAAAAAACCAACTTTTTGTTTTGTTGATTTTTTTTGTCTTTAATTTGTTTAGTTCTCTGATTTTTATATTTCTTTCCTTCTATTTCTGGCTTGGTTTGTTCTTGCTTTTCTAGTTTCTTGTGATACATTGTTTAGGTTATTTGAAATCTTTCCACTTTTTTGATGGAGCTGTTTTTTTATTATAACTTCCCTCTTAGTACTGCTTTTGGTGTATCCCATAGATTTTGGCATGATTAAAATTTCCCCCTTAATTTAATTATTAACCTAATGGTCAATTGGGAGTATGTAGTTTAATTTCCATGCATGTGTATAGTTTTCCAAGTACCTCATGTTATTGATTTCTAATTTTACTCCATTGTAATCTAAGAAGATACTTGAGATAATTTTGATTTTTAAAAAATTTGTTGAGACTTGTTTTGTTTCCTCCTAACATGTGTCTATGCTGAAGAATGTTCTATGTGCTGAGTAAGATGTGTATTCTGTAGCTGTAGGATGCAATGTTCTGCAAATATCTGTTAGGTCCATTTAGTCTAAAGTACAGTTTAAATCCAATTTTCTTTGTTAATGTTCTGTCTAGATGATCTGTCCAATGCTGAGAGTAGGGCATTAAATCTCCCAACTATTATTGTATTGGAGTCTCTCTCTCTCTCATCATATCTAATAATATTTGCTTTATATATCTGGGTCCTCAGGTGTTGGGTGCATATGTTCTTGCTGAATTGATCTTTTCATGATTATTTAATAATCTTGTCTTTTTTTTTTTTACTGTTTTTAACTGAGTGTCTTTTTTAAAAACTGATATAAATGTAGCTACTTCAGCTCGTTTGGTTTTTGTTTGCATGGAATATCTTTTTTTTTCTTTTTCTTTTTTTGAGCCAGAATCTCACTCTTTCACCCAGGCTGTAATGTAGGGTCACGCTCATGGCCACCGCGGCCTCGACCTGCTGGGCTCAGGCGGTCCTTCTGCTTCAACCTTCCAAGTAGATGGAACTACAAGCATATGCTACCATGCCTGGGTAACTTTTTGATTTATTGTAGAGACGAGGTCTCGCCAAATTGCCGAGGCTGGTCTCAAACCCCTGAGCTCAGACAATCCTCTCGCCTCAGCCTCCCAAAAAAGGTGGGATTACAGGCTTGAGTCATCACTCCCGGCCAGAATATCTTTTTACATTCTTTTACTTTCAGTCTATATGTGTCTTCCAGGTGACATTAGTTTCCTATAGGCAGCATACAGTTGGATCTTGATTTTTTTAATCCATTAATCTAGTCTATTTTTTTGCAATTTTTGGAAATTATTGTAATCTTTTTACCTTCAAGGTTATTATTGATACTTGAAGGACTGATCCTGTCATTTTACTAATTGATTTCTGGTTTTGTGCATCTTTTTTTCTTTTCTTTCTCTTTTGTTGTTTATCATTGTGGTTTGATATGGTGATATAGTGGTAAGATTTGAGTTCTTTCTCGTCCTCATTTATGCATTAGTTCTATCAGTGAGTTTTATACTTTTATGTGTTTTTATTATGGTAGATATCCTCTATTTATTTCCAAGTAAAGAACTCCCTTAAGCATTTTTTTGTAGGACTGGTCTAGTGGTAATGAGTTCCTTCAGCTTTTGCTTATCTGGGAAATACTTTATTTCTCCTTCATTTATTAAAGAAAATATTGCTGCACATATATCCTTGGTGACAGTTTTTTTCTCCTTTTATTACTTTAAATATATCATTCTATTCTTTCTCATCTTGTAAGGTTTCTGCTGAGAAATCTACTCCTAGTCTGGCGGGGGTTCCCTTACAAGTGACTAGCGGTTTTTCTCTCTACATTATTAGAATTTTCTCATTGTTTTTGACTTTTGACAGTTTGACTATAATACACTGTGGAGAAAATCTTTTTGAATTGTGTTTATTTGGGGATCTCTGAGCTTTCTATATCTAGAGTCTAAATCTCTTGCTAAATTTGGAAAGTTTTTGGTTATTATTTTGTTAAACAATAGCACCCTTTTGATTTTACTTTGTCCTTCTAGGACACTAAAAATGCAAAATTGCTTTATGGTGTTCCATATTTCATATAGGCTTTGTTCATTCTTTTTTATTTTTTTCTTTACTTTTGTCTGATCAGGTTATTTCAAAAGACCTGGTTTCAAGTTCTAAAAATCATTTTTTGCATGATCTTCTTGAAGCTCTTGAATATAGTTTGTATTTTATTCAATGAGTTCTTCATTTTTAGAATTTCTGCTTTGTTCCTTTTTATAATATATCTTTGGTAAATTTCTCATTCATATCCTGAATTATTTTTCTTATTTCTTTGTACTGTTTATCTGATTTTTCTTATATTTCACTGAGCTTTTTAATATCATTATTTTAAATTCTTTTTCCAGGGTTTTATAAATTTCTTTTTCACTGGAATCTGTTGCTGGAGAATTATTACATTTCTTTGGTCATATCATATTTTCTTGCTTTTTTGTTTTTTTGTGTCCTTACATTGATATCTACTCACCTAGTGGAACAGTTGTTTCTTCCCACTTTGGGAATTTTCTTTCATGGGAGGATTGGGGGTAATTTTTCCTGGACATGTATTTATGGTGGTGGTTGGGTAGGGCACATTGGCTTTGATTCTGGGCGCATGCAGTAGTATAGTCCCTGTAGGATTTATTTGGCTGTAAACAGCATCAGTAGTGTCTGAGATTTTCTCAGTGGCTTAGGGTATGGTTGTTAGCAGAGACTATGGTGAATTTTTGCTGGGGATAGGGAAACCAAGTGGGACAGATCTCAAGCCCCCATGGTGGCAGTGGTGAGTTGATCATACCTGCTCTTGGGGCCAGGTCAGCATACACTGGCGCTAGTATTAGTGCGTCCAAGAGAGCCAATACCCGGGACTCTTAGGTACCAGCAGTACAGTAATGGGCCAGGTGGATGACAGGTTTTGGGGCCTTTGGGCAGTGGATGTGGCATGAACAATGGCAGTGGCAGTGGTGGTAATCTTTTGGCTCCTAAGTGGTCCACAAAAGTGATAATCTTTTGGCTCCTAAGTGGTCCACACTAGTATTGGTGGTGGCTGCTATGGGATGAGCAGGCCAGTCTCCATGCCAATAGTTTGTACTTGTGGGTGGGTGCCAGTCGTGGTGGTAGTGTCAGGTGAGGTGAGCCTATCCTCAAGCTCCCAGGTGTTGTGTGCAGTGGCCGGCTCTGTTAGGCAGGGGCAAGGTGATCTCCAGGCTTTCAGCAGAATTCTGGGGTGGGGGTAGCAGTAGATGCACTGTGGCCCTGCTCCTGGGAGAGGAGAGGGTCTCTCCTTTGGCTAGGATTGTAGGAGTCTGTGGTGGGTTGTGGACTGCTGAGCATCACTAATTTACCTTTTCCCCACACTGAGGAACCTTTCCAAGCTCCCAGCCAATCCCAGTGAGCAGACTGCCATGCTTTCCTGTTTTTCCTTGCAACTTCCTCACTTCCCTATCTTCCCGTACCTTAGATGTTTCCTGTCACTTCTCTGTTGAATTTCAGCATTCTCTCTTTGGTGATCTGTTCAAAGTGTGATTATGTATACTGACTCCTTTGGTTTTTCTTTGTGGAGCACCAGATGCCTCTAGACAACTATCTTGAAGCCCCTCCAAGGCCCTACTTGTTAATACCACTACAATGGAGAATAAGTTTCAACATAAATTTTGGAAGTACATTCAACCTTAACATTGTACTTTACAAAAGTATCAATCATCAATGAATTGGTGGGAAAATGGCCCTTTGTCACAGATAGTTTGAGATGTATGCTCTAGAAGAATCCAGCACATTTGGAGAATTGGAAAGGTTCAGGAGGCAGCCTGACATGAACTAAAGAATAAGTTCTTAAAGGAGATGTCAATAGCCAATACATTCTAAAGCAACCACAAGAAGAAGCCATGGATTAATAACGTTTAGGGCTTCTGGGCAAAACGATAACAGAACAGGTTGAACTATGAGAGTCTCCACAAAAGTGAGTATCCATAAAGACTCTCTGCGTAAGTGGGTGCGTGCCGGTGGGTGAGTGAAAGCACTTCTGAGAGGAGAATTGGGTTCATGCATCCAGGGCTTTCCTCCCGAGGTGACTACAACCCCCCACCACCCTGAGATTGGAGCCACTGGCATGCAGGATTGTCTGCCACTCTCAGGAATCTCTTGAGAGGAGGCAGCAGAGAACAGCCACCCGTCACCATCTGGCACTCGGACCACGCCATCATCTGCAGTAGCAGATCGAGCATAAGCAGAAAGGTCTGTGGAGAAGGCAGGTCAGAGGAATCCAGAATAAAGCTCCAACGCTGGTGATGATGCCGACAGGCACCATCTTCTCAGTCCTGGGACTGGGCAGAGACTTACATTGCCCCACCCAGCTCTGCCCACCCTCAATCTTGGGACCCAGAGGCTAGCTTCTCATCAGACGCAGAGACAGATGTTCCTCTCCAAAGTTGTAACAGGTACAGACACGTCAGATCTGAGTGGGAGACTTGACAGCAGCAACAGTGAGTAGGGGGAGTCAGGATCTGATCCATCTTCCTCCCACAGTAGTCCATGGGGCATCGGACCCACACTGAGAGCAACCCTATCAGCCTGTGCTGAGAGTGGAGGGGAAGGGCTGGAGACCATACTCCCTAAGGCAGAGACATGAAAGGAAATTGGAGTCACAGAAACAGCCAGAGAGCAAGGTTTTTTTTTCTTGTTTTTTGTTTTAGTTTTAGCTTTTTTCTTCTGTCTTTCTGTTTTTATACTTGCTTTGTTTCTGTTATTTTATTTTATTTTATTTTAGATTTCTGTTTATGTATGGGTATTTTTGAGGGAGAGCACACCAATGGGGGGTTTTGTTTGTTTGTATGATTGCATGTTTTTGTCTTTTTTGTTTATTCTGACTTTGTTTGTCTTTCTGTTAATTTGTTAGTTGGTGTGCCTGTCTGTTTTCCCTCTTCTCTCTTTCCACCTCCCTTTTGTCTTCCTCTTTCCTTTTTCCATTCTTTTTCCTTTTCTTATCTCATTTTGTTTTCGGGGGCAAATAGACACCCCCACTGCATGGGCAGATTATAAGGCAGAGGGAAGTGGGGTTCAGGGGGCTCACACACCTGTCAGCAGATACTGGGATCTGCAAATAGATTCTGAATCATAGCTCCCCCCTTAATTAAACCTCAAAACTGCAAAAAGTACAGGCTGCCACCCCTAGTCCAGTCTCAGTATTTAACAAAACATGAGGATCTACATAAGGAAAAGTAGGAGACTGAGCAAACAGAGATAAAAGCTATCCCCCCATCACTGAACAACAGAATTAAAGAAGAGGTTGAAAAAAGGGGGGGGGGGGACTACACAAATGGAGAAAAACCAAAGGAAGAATATGAGTCTCACACAGACCCATTGGAGGTCAGTCACTGAGAATACAGACTATGGAACTCAAACAATGAAGAGCCCCTGGAATGACTGGTCTCAAACCACAAACCCAAATATCAAGATATTAACAGAGAGAATATATGAAATGAGGAGAGACAAGAGGAAAGAATGAAGGAGTTGATAACTGAGATAACAGTAATAAGGAATACAGTGAATGAAATAAACAACAAACTGATAAGCATGGAAAGCAGAATTAACCAAGCGGAAGAAAGAATCTCAGAGCTTAAGAACCAAAATATGAAACTAACCCAAACTGTTAAAAACATAGAAAAGAAGCTTCAAAAGACCAAACCAAACCTCCAAGAGATGAATGATTATTTCAAGAGGCTTGAGAACCTAAGATTAATTGGAATCCCTGAGGCAGATAGACAGAGACCACTGGAACAAACATTCCATGAAATTATTCAAGAAAACTTCCCTCATCTCATCAGTGATGTGGCCATTCAAACATAAGAGGTTCAGAGAATCTCTGCAAGACAACATATGAGAAGACCAACTCCTAGACACAGAGAAGACCAACTCCTAGACACAGAAATTTTATACCTACACAAAGTAGGTATAAAAGAATAAAATCCTAAAAGTGGCAAGAGAGAAAAGTCAGACTACCTATTGGGGAAGACCAATTAGCTTGGAGCCCAACTTTCAAAGTTCTCAAAGATAAACAGTTTCAAGTAAGAATTACCTACCCAGCTAAGCTAAGTTCCATCAGTGATGGAGAATTAAAATCCTTCCCAAACATTCAATCCCTAAGAGTTTATGCCGCCTCCAGACAAGCTCTACAAGAAACACTTAAGAAAGCATTAAACACAGACTAAAGGAAAAAAAGAACAACAATACCCTGCACAATAATGCAGGAAAAAGATTGAGAACACATATGAATCAACTCAAAAATCAAAAGAAAGACAACAAACAGACAGCAGCAGCAATAACACACTCTATAAGAACCTCATGACAGGGATACATTTGCATACCTCAATAATTAGCCTGAATATGAATGGACTACATGCACCACTGAAAAGACATAGAAGGGCAAAATGGATAAAATATCATGAGACAAAAATATATTGTCTCCAAAAGACTCATCTCACCAGAAAGGACACTCACAGACTCAAAGTAAGAGGATGGGAAAAAAAATTTCAGGCAAACGCAACACAAAAGAAAGCAGGAGTCATGATCTTAATATCAGACAAAATACCCTTTAAGCTATCAAAAATTAAAACAGATACAGAAGATCACTACATAATGATAAAAGTTTCAATCCACCAACAAGAAATATCTATCCTAAACATATATGCACCCAACATAAGAGCACCAACTTTCACAAAGCAGCTTCTAGGCAAACTAAAAAAGATATTGACTCTAACACTATCATAACTGAGGCTTAAACATCCCACTAACAACCCTAGCTAGACAGATCAGCAAGAAAAAAGTCAACAAGGAGATCCGAACCTCAGTGTGACGCTTGACCAAATGGACTTAATTGATACCTACAGAACACTTTATTCAACAACCACAGAATATACATTCTACTCATCACCACATAGAATGTACTCTAAGATCAACCACATGCTCAGCCATAAATCAAGCATAAACAAATTCCATAAGATTAAAATTGTGCCATGCACCTTCTCAGACCATAGTGGAATAAAAATAAATATCAACACCAACAAAGTTGTCCCCAAACCCACAAAGACATAGACACTAACCATCATGATGCTAAACAACTCCTGGGTCAACATGGAAGTCAAAACAGAGATTAAAAGATACCTGGAAACAAATGAAAATGAAGAAACATCTTACCAAAATCTCTGGGGTGTCATGAAATCAGTACTAAAAGGGGAATTCATATCTCTATGAGCATGAAGAAAATGGAAAGATCACAAGTTAACAGCCCAACAAATCACCTAAAGAAGCTGGAAAAGCAAGACCACCAAAATCAGCAGAAGAATCCAGATTACCAAAATAAAAGAACAAATTCAGGACATAGAAGACAAAAATATAATACAAAAGAGACCAATAAAACCAAAAACTGGTCTTTTGAAAGGATAAACAAGATCGATGAACCCTCTAGCTAGACTGATCAAGAAAAAGAGAGAAAAAGCCCAAATAAACACAATCAGAAATGCAAAAGATCAATTCACAACTGACTCCAAAGAAATATAAAAGATTATCAGAGGTTAGTTACTATGTACACCTGTATAGAAACAAACTCGAAAACCTAAAAGAAATGGAGGGCTTCATGACATCGCACAACCTCCCCAGGTTAAAACAAGAAGAAATTGAGACCCTAAATAAATCAATAACAATCCAGGAAATTGACTATGTCATAAGAAAACTACTTACGAAATAAAGCCCTGGACCAGATGACTTTCCAGCAGAATTCTACAAAACATACAAAGAGGAGGTGATACCAATCCTATTGAAAGTATTCCAGACAATTGAGAAAGATAGAACTCTCCCCTAGTCATTTTATGAAGCTAACATCACTTTGATACCCAAACCAGGTAAAGATCCAACAAAAAAAGAGAACTACAGGCTAATATCCTTGATGTGCTAAAATTCTCAACAAGATTCCACAAACCAGATCCAACAACATATCTCAAAAATCATTTACCATGACAAGTAGACTTTATCTCCAGGATGCAAAGCTGGTTCAACATCTGCAAGGCCAAAAAATGTAATTAAATTCATCAACAGATGTAAAACCAAAAACCACATGATTATATCATTAGATGCAAAAAAAACTTCTGATAAAATCCAGCACCTGTTCTTGATAAAAACCCTTGAACTTCTAGGCATAGATGGAACATACATCAAAATAGTAAGAGCCATCTATGAGAAACCCGTAGCCAACATACTGCTAAACAGGCAGAAGTTGGAGCCATTTCCCCAGAAAACCTGAACAAGACAAGGATGCCCACTCTCACACCTCCTGTTCAACATAGTATTGGAAGTCTTAGCTAGAGCAATTAGACAAGAGAAGGAAATCAGGGGTATCCAAATAGGAAAAGAGGAAGTTAAGTTATCCCTCTTTGCAGACAACATGATTCTATACCTTGAAGACCCAAGAGAATTTGTCAAACACCTCCTTGCACTGGTAAAGGACTTTGGTAAAGTCTCAGAATATAAAATAAATGTGCAAAAGTCGGTCACATTCCTATGCACCAACAATAAACAAACAGAAACCCCAATAATCCTATTCATAACAGCCACACAAAAAAGAAATACCTTGGCATCTTCCTAACCAGAGAAGTCAAAGAACTTTATACTGAAAACTACAAAACACTGCTTAAAGAAATCAAAGATGACACAAACAAATGGAAAAACATTTCATGCTCATAGATTGGAGGAATCAATATTGTTAAGATGTCCGTCCTACCCAAGGCAAACTACAAATTTAATGCAATACCCATTAAATTACCAGCAGCATTCTTCTCAGACCTGGAAATGACAATACAGGGATTCATATGGAAACATAAATGACCACGAATAGCCAAAGCATTCCTCAGCAAAAAACCAAAACAAAAGCAAAAAAACAAATCATGCTCCCAGACTTTAAGCTTTACTATAAAGCTACAATAATTAAAACAGCCTGGTATTGGTACAAGAACAGGCATATAAACCAATGGAACAGGATAGAGATTCCAGAAGCAAAACCTCAACTTCTCAACCAACTCATCTTCAACAAAGCCTCCACCATCAACCACTGGGAAGAGGAGAACCTATTCAGTAAATGGTACTGGGAAAACTGGCTGACCACATGCAGAAGATTAAAACAAGACCCTTGCCTATCACCATACACAAAACTCAACTCTAAATGGATCAAAGACCTAAACATAAAACCTCAAACTATAAGAACCTTAGAAAATGCAGGAGATATCCTTATGGAAATTGGAATTGGCACCAATTCCTGATCAAAACCCCAGGTGCCCAGGCCATAAGAGATAAGATAGACAAGTGGGACCTCATCAAACTGACAAACTTCTGCAAAGCCAAAGAAACCATCGAGAAAGCTGGGAGACAGCCCACAGACTGGGAAAAAACATTTGCCAACTGTATATCTGACAAAGGCCTAATATCTAGGATCTAAAAGGAACTCAAACATGCCAAAAAGAAAAAAACAAACAGCCCCATTACAAAGTGGACAACAGATATGAATAGACACTTCTCAAAAGAAGACATATGAGCAATCAACAGATTCATGAAAAAATGTTCAGCATCACTCGTCATCAGAGATGCAAATGAAAATAACGAGTTACCACCTAACTCCAATCTGGATGGCCAATAACTCAAAAAACAACAGATGCTAAAGAGGATACGGTGAAAAAGGAACCCTTCTACACTGTTGATAGGAGTGTAAACTAGTACAGCCTCTGTGGAAAACAGTTTGACAATTCCTAAAAGATCTAAATCAACCTCCCATACAACCCCACAATCCCCCTACTGGGAATCCACGCATGTTTATTGCTGCATTATTCACAATAGCAAAAACATGGAACCGTGCTGCCCATCAAAAGAGCTGGATTAAAAAAATGGAATATCATGTAGCTATAAAGAAGAACAAAATTATGAACTTCGCAGCAACTTGGATGGACTTAGAATCTATAATACTGAGTGATCTATCACAGAAACAAAGAACTGAGTATCACATGTTCTCACTCATAAGGGGACCTTGAACAACTATTATAATGCTATAAGAAACTCATTGGCAATAGTGGGAAACTGCCAGCAGGAACACACCTCATCAACAAGGGTAACTGCATAATGAACATTTGTACACTTAACCCTGACTTGTACTCCACATATTTAAAATAAAATTTTTTTTAAAAATAACAAAGTTTATTTAACATTGGCAGCAAGGGAGAGCAATACCTTGACTGAGTTTGTATAGTGTCATAGAATGAAGAAGTCAGGGACAGATATTTATAGGATTTTGGCCTTGGATCAAATAGTTTGAGGCAGCACTCTCCCCAGGCCAGGATTTATAGAGATCAGGCAAAACACATGATATAGCAATTAAGGATTGGTGGACACAGCCAGGTGAGTGTCTTGAAACTGTCTGAATCAGTAAACAGTGGTTGGTCAAGCAAGTTGTTTGCCTGGGTAAGCAACCTATTGTCTGAATACATTGGTTTTCCAGAATTTCCTGAAGGAAACAGTGATTTATTATTATACAGAATTATTCTCTTAAACTATAATTTCCTGTAACAAATAGTCAATTTATGTTGACATAGTTGGTCTCAGTTTTCAGTCCTTATGGACTAACCTATGTGGATGCAGGAGGCTCACTTCTCAGTCTTCCCTGTGGTCAATCTTCAGCCCATGCTTGAGGATAGACATTGTCATGTGGAGACGTGACGTATTTGGATCTGTACTGCAGTTTGAGGTGTGATCACAAATCAGGTTTCCTGGTAGGCAATTTTCCCTTTTTGTTGGATAATCATTGGTGGGATGGTTTGACGCTGCAAAACAGCATTTAAGACTGAATTTATACATTTGAGCAGTGTAACACAGAATGGCCCAAAGTGAAGGGTCATCAGACATCTATTCCAGGAGCCAAGAGTGTCCAAATAAAACCAAGAGAACAGAACTCATCCTTAATCTGAAAAGCCAGCATAACCAAGTTGAGATAGGAGGGGTAATTAATATCCAAACTTTCCCTCCCAATATTCATGTTGAAATCCATTGTGGTGGTCTTAAGAAGTGAGGCCTTTTTGGAAATTTATTAGGTCATGAGAGCTTTATCCTCATGAATGGATTAATGCTCTTATAAAAGAGTCTGAAGGGAGTGCCCTCGTGCCTTTTGCCCTTCCATCTCTTCTGTCATGTGAGGATATAGTATTCATTCCCTCTGGAGGCCACAGCAACAGAAAACAGAAAGCAGCCCTCACCAGACACCAGATCTGCTGTCATCTTGAGATTGGAATTCTCAGTCTCCAGACTGTGGGAAAGTAAACTTCTGTTCTTTATATATTACCTAGTCTAAGGTATTTGGTTACAGCAGCACAAACACACTAAGATACCAGCTAAATGGTTGCTTAGTGACTGAGTTCACCTGCCCATGAATCTTGAATCTGTGGTTTTCATCAAATTTGGAAGAATTTGGGCCATCATTTCTTTAAATATTTTTCTGATACCTCCCTTCTCTCCTTTAGGAACTCCAATTTACACAGAAACTAAGTTGAAGTTGTCTCATAACTCATTGATACCTCTATTCTCTGTAATTTCTTAAGATAATTTTTCTCTCTCCATTCTTCAGTTCACTAATCTTTTTTCTAGGATTTCCAATTTGCCTATAATTTCACTCAGTGTGTTTCTCATTTCTGGCATCTTTTTATATTTTTTATATGTCTGCTTATCATGTTCAATCTTTCCCCTGACTTTTTGAATATATGACAATTATAATTTTTTAATGTCCTTGTCTGCTAATTCTATCATCTTTGTCACTTCAAGGTTAGTTTTTGTCTTAATTATGGGTCATATTTCTTGTAAATATTTTTTGAATCCTTTTATATTCCTATCAACATTCTTTTTTGAGTCAGATTCTCACACTGTAGCCCACCCCAGGCTGCATGCTCATGGCTACAACAGCCTCGACATGCTGGATTCAGGTGATTCTCCCACCTCTCAGCCTTCCATATTGCTGAGTTGGTGTGTGTCATCACACCCAGCTATTTATTGTAGAAACGGATTTCACCAAGTTTCCCAGGCTGATCTCTAGCCCCTGGGCAATCCTCTCACCTCTGCCTCCCAAAGTCCTGGGTTTATCGGCGTGAGCCACCGTGCCTGGCCCTATCAATATTCTTGAACTTTGGTTCTAAAATACATTTAAAATTACTTGTAAGCAGTTTACCTCTTCCCGGCCTTAATCTTATGCTTTGTTAGGTAGTATTTTTCTAAGTACTCTTGAACTTTGTTTTGAAACCCAATTAAGTTAAAGACTTATAAACGGTTTGATTCTTTTGGATCTTATTTTTTTAACTCCATTATGTGGTACCAGAGTGGGGTTTAGTCTAAGTTCTATTTTGCCCCACTGCTGAGGCAAAACTCTTCTGAGTATACTGCTCAATGCCCTGTGCATTATTTCCTATGGAAACAGGAACTATTCTAAGCCCTGTTCTGAAGCAGAATTATGAAACAGAACAGAAACCTATTTGTTTCCCCACCCCCTCCAATTTTATCAGCTGATTTTTTCCCCATTCTGGGTAGTTTCCTCACATGCATATTCTTATCTGTACTCAGCTAAAAATCCTTTACAGATCCCCAGAGTTCTCCCTGTGCAGTTAATCTCCTTTCCCATACTCTTTCCTACAAACTAACCTCCTGGCCTTCCCTAGACCCCCAGGTCTATTTCCTCCACTGAAGGAGATGTCAGGGCCCTATTTGGATTTCCCCTTCCTACGCTCCAGCCTGGATACTCTTTCCAGACAGTAAGCTGGGGCAGACGAAGGATTCACCTTACCTATTTCTTGTTTCTCCTGGATCACTCTTCTTCATTGCCTGATGTCCAATGTCTTGAAAAAGACTGTGGGTTTTTTTTTTCCCAAATTTTGTCTGTTTTTTAGTTGGTTTACTGGGCAGGCAAATATAGACTCTCTTTCTTCATCTTGGCCAGAAGCAAAAATTCTATTCATAGTATTTTTAAAAAAGATTATCTGGTGGTTTTGATTTATAACCTCAATATACAACTGCTACTATAAGTCTTCTGTAAGATTTTAGTAAGTGACCCAAAGCAAAGTCTGTCCTACAAGGATGCTAATTTGATGAGACCCACAGATCTTATTATCTCTTTGAGCCAGTTTGAGAACAAACTTGACAGGTCTATGGCTGTCTTTTTCCCTATGGACATCCTCTCATGGACTCACTAAAAATCAAACCAAAGTCAGAGACATGAAGAGTAACATCACCAGTTATAAAACATTTTCACCAATAATATACATTTTAAAATCTGATTAGATAATAAAGGGATTTCTTAGAAGGGTTTATTATTTAGTGGAGGAAAAAATAAATCAAATTTAAGAGCTTTATGGAGGGCAACCCTCTCGGGCTCCCTCCTGCTCCAGGAGATTTTCTGTTCTCTCAATAAATCCTGCTTTCAAAAAAAAAAAAGCTTTGTGGAAAGGAAACCAGAACTCAAATCCAAAGCAAGACATGCCTCAATATGGCATCAGGGGAGGCCTCCCAATGGCGAACTCAAAGGACTTTAGAGAAACATGCTATTTTAGATCTAAGGTTCTTAAACTGCAGTAGGAGGAATTCTTGATTGAATCCCACTGGGGCCTTCAGAACTGCTGACAACTGACTTTCCAAGAAGACAATCAGAATAAACTATTGATCAAATAAAGCTGAGTTTATTAACCTGCAGTAGAAGAGAGCAACACCTTGACAGTCTTAGTAATACTCAAAAGGAAGAGGTCATAGGATGATGCTTACAGGTACTAGGGGTCCGGGCTCAACTGGCTTAAAGTCAGGCCTTTCAATGAAGGAATCTGGTTGAAATTTGGCAAAGTTCATGGTATTACAGTTTAGGATTGGTGGGCACAGGGATGAGAGGGTCTTGATGGACTGGATAAATAGATAGTTGTTTGATAAACAAGCTATTTGTCTTGGAGAGCAATCTATTGTACTGAGAAGTGGATTATTAGTTCAAATGAACAATCTATAGTCTGAATTAATTGGTTTTTAGAAATTTTCTGAAGTAATGATTGAAGTTATTTATTGTATATAGTCATATCTTTCTGGGCAAGACTTTTCTTGAACAAATAGTAGAGTCATGGTGACACAGGTGGTTTTGGTTTTCCATACTAATAGCTAAGGTAGTTATTATGTCGAAGGTGGTCTCAGTTCTCAGTGATGAAAACAGAGATAATCTGCTGAGGAAGAAAGCCTACAGAACTGAGTACGATGAGACTTGGTAGTTTCTGTTTATGATTTGACCACTAGCTGGAAGACTTGGACAAATGGTATTATCTCTCTGAGTCTCACTGGACTTAAGAGCCAGACTGACACTACCTGGGACAATACCACACAGAACCCAGTCTAGAGAGAGTGTTGCTCTTAATCTAGAGCTATATTCCTGTACCTTTTGTATGCCCACTGGTTCCTTGGAGGATAATTAATTATATTATATTATATCTTGGCATCAGAAAAAGTAATTGCCTCCTTGGTAAGTGAGTAACCACTGTTGAATGTTGCTGCAGGCTGATTTGTTTGTGTTCTCCCACAATTCATATGTTGAAATCTAAACACCAAGGTGATGGTTTTAGGAGGTAGGACTTTGGGGAGGTGATTAGGTCCTGAGGGTGGAACCCTCATGATTGGGATTAGTGCCCTTTGAAAAGAGGCTGCAGACAGTGGCCTTGCTGCCTTTCACCATATAAGGAATGGGCCCTCACCAGACACTGAATTTGCCAGGGCCATCATCTTGCATTTTCCAGCCTCTAGCACTGTGCAAAATAAAAATTTGTTGTTTATATACCACTCAGTTTATGGTATTTTATTATAGCAGCCCAAATGACTATGATAAATATCTACATAACTTGGGTTTTCTGAGGCCTCTGCACGCTGTAAGTAGAAGTAGGGCCACATTAACAGTAAAAACTCAATTTTACTAGTTCTCGCCACAACCGAGGCAAGCAAGACTCCACCCTCTGGAGAGAGGGGAGTCTTCCAAGGGCTCCTTGCATATGTGCCCACAAACAAGTTAAGGCCACTGCTGCTTCTACCACCCTTTCTCAGTGTTACTGCTCCAATCCAATGTCTGCTGGGAACCTCTCTCCAAAAAAGGACTAAGTGGTACTGCCTAGTGTCCCAAATACCTCCTGAGAAAGACATCGTTGTTATATTGGATTCCTCAGGAAGCCAAAGCTGCCCAGAGGTCTCTGAGAATAGCTCTTCCTATTTTGTTTTATAATCTGTTGAATGATGCCTGTGTGGTATCACTTAACTATGTGTTACACTGTTTAATGAAACAACGCTTTCAATAGTTACTTCCCGTTAGGGGGTTTGCTGAAAGCACATTTTGGCTGTGTGTTGAAAGGCCTACTTTGGCATAGGCTGAGGCTAAAGATAAATATCACCACCATAGATAAACTTATGAAATGCACGAATAAATACAACATTTTAAAATTGATGCTTATACTAGATGATTTTATTTATATAAACTTCTCAAAAGCTAAAACAATAGGGATGGAGAACTGATCACTGTTGCCAGGTGCCATGGAATGGGGAAACGGGATGACTCTAAAAGGATAGTATACAAGAGTTATTTGGGGTGGCAGAGCTGCTCCATAGGGTGATTCTAGTGGTGGTTAATATGAGCTGTCTATGTGTTAGAATTCATAGAACTGTGCACCTAAAGGACAATAAGCCAATTTTATTGTATGATAACTTTAACAATAGAATAATATAAATTAATGTATCTAAAAAACTATAATGAACCTTTTGGGGAATGACATGGCCAAATATAAATCAGACAAATGTCTTTCAGTAATGTGTTTTCTAGAAGAAACTTCGCACATATTTACATAGTTTAGATAAATTAAAAACTCTTAAGCTTCCACTATTGAAAATGTTTGGTAGTTTCTAGGGATCAACACGAAAAGCTTTTTATTTGAATTCTTAGTTTTTAGAAATTAAAAGTTATAAGAAATTGTGTTCTTAAAGCACTTCTATACACTGTGTTATGAAGTCTGATTTATGTGAATAAAATGGATTTTAGTGGTTCTTTCTTTTTTAAAAAATATTTTTTGGTGTATAAGATTCCAGATATATTCCTCTCTGTGAAATTTTCAAATGGCCAAATTGGCATTCTGCTTTTAATTCATCCTCACATAATATAAAGATTAAGACTTATGACTAACTGTAGTTAAATAATTAGAAATCAAAATACCATTTTTTTTTTTGAGTTGGGGTCTCATTCTGTTATTCAGGCTGAAGTTCAGTGACACAATCATGGCCCACCATAGCCTTGCCCTCCTAGGCTCAGATAATCATTCTGAATCAGCCTCCCAAGTAGCTGGGATTATAGGAGCAGACCACCATGTCAGACTAATCTTTTGACTTATCATAGAGACAAGATCTCGCCATGTTGCTTGCGCTGGTCTTGAACTCCTGGGCTCAAGTAATCCTCCTGCCTCAGCCTCGCAATGTGTTGAGATTACAAGCTTAAGCCATTGTGCCTGGCTGAAAAATATCACTTTTTAAAGATTATTTTATTGAGTATTATGAATGCAAGTATACTCTAACAATTCTACAATGATTAGAGTTATGATATAATCTAATCACATAATATTAATTATATTTGTTTATTGACTCAACAAAATTATTTTTCTAGCTAGTTTATCTAGCTAATTCTCTCTTTAATGTTCCTATAGCCAATATATCTCCCAAATTTAATTACTTGAACATTCTATTAATAGTTTTAACATAAATTAACAGCTTTCATAAGCATTACTTGTTGAAATATTTAATTTATGCAGCTACCCATGTACATTTTTTCATCAGCTGACTGCTAGAATTTCAACATATAAACGCCTAAGAAGATTTTCACTCCAAGTTACAATTGGAATGCTTACGTACTTTTGAAAGGCACATAGAGATATCTCTAATGACATGCCTTCTTTATGTGGCTGAGGTTGTTATGTTTATTATATATGTAATCACATGAACCTAGACATGCCAGAAATAATGCTGAAGTGAACTTTCTGAAGGCTGAAACAGAGTAACAGGTTATTGCCAAATACTGGACCAAAATCAAGTCTGGTGCATTTTTCCCTGTCAACAACATAGGCATGAACCCACTGGGCTGGACAGAGCCAAGCCTAAAAAAACAGAAGATACCATGCTGTATTTAGAAATACTTCTCGGGGTATACAAATAGGAAAAGTGGAAATCAAGTTATCCCTCTTTGCTGATGATATGATCCTATACCTTGAAAATCCAAGAGAATCTGTCAAAAACCTGCTTGCACTGATAAAGGACTTTGGCAAAGTCTCAGGATACACAATAAATGTGCAAAAGACAGTTGG
>CAUYQG010190854.1:0-32482 GCA_963574415.1 Tarsius wallacei | reverse complement strand
AGGCAATCCTTCCGCCTCAGCCTTTCAAGTAGCCAGAACTACAGGTGCACGCTACCATGCCTGGTTAACTTTTTGATTTTATTGTAGAGATAAGGTCTCACCAAGTTGCCCAGGCTGATCTCCAACCCATGGGCTCAGGCAATCCTCTCACCTCAGCCTCCCAAAGTGCTGGAATTACAGGCGTGTGCCACCATGCCTGGCCCTGGCTGTTTTCTATTAGGGAGCTGTAGACAAGGATTCTGATCAAAGTTGGGGGTGGGAGCCTTGGTGTATTTGAAATATATAATTTTATTAATTTGTTTTGAAATTTGGGTCTCACTCTGTTGCCTAGGCTGGAGTTCAGTGACAAAATTATGACTTACTGCAGCCTCGACCTCTTGGACTCAGATAATCCTCTTGCCTCAGCCTTTGGAGTAGCTGGGACTACAGGTGCATGCCACTGTGCCCAACTAATTTTTTTTTTTTTTTTTTGTAGCTATAAGTTCTTGCTAGGTTGATGGCTCAGGCAATCCTCCTGCCTTGGCCTCCTAAAGTGCTGGGATTGTAGGCGTGAGCCACCACACCCAGCTGTATTTGCTGTATGAAGAATGTATCTTAAATAATAAACAAGTTCCATGATTAAGATTTAGTCCAAGCAAGTTAGTTAAACTTCCAGAATGGACACATCCAGAAATTATGCATGCACTGTATCCTTTGGGTATAAATAAGCAGGGGAAAGTACAAGTTATTCTGAGATACCTTAACTCCCATTACTAATCACAAAAGCAATGCAAATGTTTGACCTGGGTGGCATTCCATCGTGGGGTGATGTAAGAGTTCTAACTGAGCACAGAGCAGCAATGCGATTCAGGAGAGGCCATTCTAACAGCTTGCCTCAGGTCACTCTTAACCAGCTCTTGGAACCCCAGAACACAGAACCATTTGATTTGCAAGGTTAATTGTACATCTGTTTACTTTCAGCATATTTTCTAAGAGGTTAAACCAGAAAAGCAAAGAGCAGGTTATGGTCCACTTGTCTGAGGAAAAAAAAAAAATGAGGCCCACGAGTCTTCTAGTATTTTTCCTATCACATTGAAGTAGACACGTGTGGCCACTTAGCAGGCCCTGCAAGCAGTGAGACCTTTTGACTTCTGCTTCTAGCCTTGAGTCTCCAGCTCAGATGCATGTTAGCATCTGCTGAGGAGGCTTGAAAAAGTTCTGATGCACAGGACACACCTCAGATTAATTAAATTATCACCTCAGTGGTGAAAGTTGCATCAGGCTTGGTGCACAGGATGTGTGCGCACCAGCACTTATTTTTTTGAGTTAAGAGTATCATTGTGTCATTCAGGTTAGAGTGCAGTGGCACTATCACAGCTCACCACAGGCTCAGCCTCTTGGGCTCAGGTGAGCCTTCCATCTCAGCCTCCCGATTAGCTGGGACTGCAGGCATACACCACCACATCCAGCTAATTTTTCTATTTTTTGTAGAGACAAGGACTCCCTGTGTTGCCCAGGCTGCTCTTGAACTCCTGGACTCAAGAGATCCTCACGCCTCAGCTTCCCAAAGTGTTGGGATTGCAGGTGTGAGCCACTGCACCTGGCCAGCATCAGAATTTTTAAAACACTGTAGATAATTCCAATGTGCAGGCAAGGCTGAGAAGCATAGAGTTGCAAGCTCAAATAAGTAAAAGAAGGATGCCGGGCTCGGTGGCTCAGCCTGTAATCCCGCACCTTGGGAGGCTGAGGTGAGCGGATTGCCTGAGCCCGCGGGTTCAAGACCCGCCTGGCCAACTTGGCAAGACCTCATCTCTACAATAAATCAAAAAATTAGCCGGGCGTGGTAGCACGCGCCTGTAGTTCCACCTACTTAGAAGGCTGAGGCGGAAGGATCGCCGGAGCCCAGCAGGTCGAGGCTGCGGTGGCCGGGAGTGGTCACTGCACTCCAGTCTGGGTGACAGAGTGAGACTCCCAACTCAAAAAACAAAAACAAAAACAAGAAAAAGAGGGATAAATAGCTTTGGATCTAGGTAGGCTTTATTTTAAAATCAGGATAAGGGGCCAGGCGCAGTGGCTCAAGCCTATAATCCCAGCACTTTGGGAAGCGGAGGTGAGAGGATAGCCTGAGCCCTCGGGATTGAGACCAGCCTGAGCAACATGGTGAGATCTCGTCTCTACAATAAATCAGAAAAAAAAATTAGCCAGGCACAGTAGCGTGCACCTATAGTTCCGGCTACTTGGAAGGCTGAGGCGGACAGAACTAGAGCCCAACAGGTCAACACTGGGGTGGCTGTGAGCATGCCACTGTACTCCAGCCTAGGCGACAGAGTGAGACTCCAACTCAAAAAATAAAAGCAATAACAATAATAAATAAAATAAAATCAGGATAAGGAATTTAAATGAGATGTATGGCCCTGAACAAGTCACTTATTCTCAGTCAGCCTTAGCTTTCTGATCTGTAAAATGGACTGATAACAGCTGTTGCTGATGCACTACTATTGCTTGCCTTGCTAATGCAGCCAAACCTCCTCTCCCATTTAACCCAGTTATGAAGGCTCCCACTTCTAGAAATATGTATATTCCTATCTTGATAACTTTTTTTTTGAGTTGGGGTCTCACTTTGTTGTCCAGGTTGGAGTGCAGCAGCATGATCACAACTCACCACAGCCTCTACCTCCGGGACTCAGACAATCCTCCCACTCAGCTTCTTGAGTAGCTGGGACTACAGGTGTGAGTCACCACACACAGCTAATTTTTTTAATTTTGATTTTTTTGTTGTAGTTGAGATAGGTTCTTGCTGTTTCCCAGGCTAGTCTCAAATCCCTGGGCTCAAGCAATCCTCCTACCTCGGCCTACTAAAGTGCTAGGATTACAGGCATGAGCCACCACTCCTGGCTCTATCTTGAGAACTTTATGCTCTAGAACTTGGCCTCTCCCCTGTTCATGTAGATGCCTTCCCAATGACTACAGCCACCCCCTGATGTTGGCCCCGCGGGTGGGATTCTGCTACCTACTTACAGACTTTCCTAATGCTACCTTTCTACACACATACATGGACATTTGTGTGCTGTCTGTCTCTCCTGGATTTCCTGTTTCCGAGCAGCTGTCACCTGACCAATAGCATGCTCTAGTTCTTTCTGGATATCACCCACACTTGTGGCCCATGAGCACACAACCTGTGCATCAAGCCTGATGCGACTTTCTCCTAGAACCTCTCCTTGTGCCGTGTTCAGATTCTGCCTCAGCCCTGAGGAATGTGTTGTGCCTATTCATTCAAGCCATGCTTTTCAGGGTTTTTTGAGTCGGAGTCTCACTCTGTCACCCAGGCTGGAGTGCAGTGGCACACTCACAGCCACCATAGCCTCGACCTGCTGGGCTCAGGCAATCCTTCCGTCTCAGCCTCCCAGGTAACTGGAATCACAGGTGTGGGCCACCATGCCCAGCTCATTTTTTGATTTATTGTGGAGACGAAGTCTCACCATATTGCCCAGGTTGATCAGGAAACCCTGGGCTCAGGCAATCCTCTCGCCTCCACCTCCCAAGGCATTGGGATTACAAGCGTGAGCCACTGCGCCCAGCTATTTGTATATTGATCATTTACCAAACCCAAACACTTTGACTCTGCACACAGAAAGTTTACAACACAGTGGAGAAAGACAGACAACAAAACTGTAATAAGTACCAGGACGGGGACAGTCCCAGGCGTGGATCTTCCCTGTCTTCTCTGTTCTCATCAGAGGTTAACACTTGCATATCTGCTTATGTCAGGACACAAGATCATTGTCCAAGAAAGATAATAATAATAATAATTATTATTACTTTAATTGGGATACTCCTTCCACCTCAGCCTTCCGAGTATCTGGGACTACAGGTGTGCTCCACCACGCTCAGCTAATTTATTTATTTATTTATTTATTTATTTATTTGAGTCGAGGTCTTGCTATGTTGCTCAGATTGGACTCAAACCTCCTGGGCTCAGACAATCCTCTCACCTCAGCCTCCCAAAGTGCTGGCATTACAGGCATGAGCCACTGTACTCAGACTAATTATTATTGCTCTTATTTCTCTTTTTGTAATTATTATCATTTTAGAGATGTGGTCTCGCTATGTTGCCTAGGCTGGCCTCAAACTCCTGGGCTCAAGCGATTCTCTCCCCTCATCTTCCTGAGTAGATGGGACTACAGGTGCATCAGGCTAGAAAAAACTATTTTCCTGTTTTCTTCAGAGAACCCACAGAAGAATGGTTATTGGCTACCATAAACAGAGGGGTGCCAAAAAAGGTATACACAGTTAAAATTGCAATACTCAATACATACCTGTCCATCACATGGTAACACTAGCATTCATTTGATTAACACCATCTTTTGAGCGAACGTCATACTACACATTGGTACCGTAATTCAATTCAACTTGGAAAAGTAATACACATAACATCTCGTAAAATTTGTATGCGTTTTTTTTGGCACCCTGGGTTTGTGGTGGATACTCATGTTTTTCTCTACATGGTCACTGGCAATTTTGTTTTGACTGTTTTTTAAAGCTCACTTCCCCCTTCAAAGCTAGCTCACAGCAAGCACACCGTCAAGGCTGTTCCGTCGGGATCTTTGTGTCCCTTTGTGTCACTCAAGTGACCCCCATGCTCTATCTCAGAAGCAATTTCATCTACTGTGTGGAGGAGGGAAGTGTCCCTCTGGCTCTCTGAGAGCCAGCTGGTCTACTGGCACCTGGCAATTTCTAGAAACACTGTACAGGTATGTAAACAAGCCATTGTCAGAGAGAAAAGGAATTTGGAGGCTGCCCCAGCCATCGACATGGTGGAGCCATCAGCAAGGATGTCATCCACTGCCATCCTGGGTTCTGCCTTTCCGCCGTGATGCCCTCGGAGCCTCCCTGGTGATTAGTCCTTCCAAGTGTTTGCTGTGGCTGCCAGCTTCTTATGTTACCTACTTGTGGCTATGAAAGAGGCTGATTCCTCCAGAGGCAATTGAGATGTTGTCTATGGCTCTTAGGGGTGGTGGTGGTGATGACGATGATGGTGGTTTTAGCACTTTGAGAATTCAGAAGTAATTTGCTGCCTGTAGGGCACTCTACTCATGACCAGCGAGCCCTAAAGTGGTCCCATTTCCTTCGGGGTGATCAGGACTGTATAGGATGACAGGAGAAAGAGGCTGGGTTGGGTAAACCTGTCTCCACTCACGTACCAGGTCTCCTGTGCAGGTTTCCTAGGGTGCCCTCTGCTGGGCCCACCAGGGTCCTCTGATTCGGGGCAATAACCCATGCAACTCATGCCTCAATGCTCATAAAAACTTACCATTTCTGCAGGGTGCAGTGGCTCATGCCTGTAATCCCAGTACTTTGGGAGGCACAGGCAAAAGGATTGCCTGAGCCCAGGGGTTTGAGACCAGCCTGGGCAACATAGCGAGATCCTGTCTCTACAAAAAATAAAAAAATTATCTGGGCATGGTAGTGTGCGCCTGTAGTCCCAGTTACTCTGGAGGCTGAGGTGGGAGGATTGCCTGAGCCCAGGAGTTTGAGGCTGTGGTGAGCCGTGATTGTGCCACTGCACTCCATGTCGAGCAACAGAGTGAGACACTGATGCAAAAAAAAGAAACAAAAAACTTACCATTTTGTCACATCCCATCAAGATCCTAGCATTTGCTTTCCAGATTCACAATTAATACATGCAAACTGACCCATGTCATTGTGATCATATGTTTTATTGTGTAAATGGGGAAAAAAACCCAACTCTCCCCCTCCCCTCCAGATCATCTGAGTGTGCGTTTCTGTTAAACCTTTTTAATATTTCCACAGTGGCTTTACGGGCACACCATTTAGCATCTAGCTCACTGGTGATAAATGGTGGGGATGGAGGCAGGAACCTGGAGAAGGCCGTGACCTAAATCCAAGGGGAACGTATTTTCTGCCGCACCTTGTGGCCCCCCTCAAGTTACACCGCATGGGCTGTTGTCTACTCCAGCTATCTGTGGGGCCATGCCCGTGGCGGTAGCATTCACCTGGTCAGCAGGAGAAGAGTGACCCTCATTGTTTAATTGGAAGTACTGATGAAGAATGCTGTAAGTTCCATGGATTGTGTAATCAACATCTTAAAAAAATTTTTTTTTATTTTAAAGACATAGGGTACAATTTAGGACTAGGTATACAAGTGGTCATCATACAGGTCAAGTTTGGGCCTCTCTTTGGTCCCCACTTTGCCTGGTTTGAGATCAGGTACCCTTATTGATAAAAACATTATTTCTAAATGTTAGCAACAAAAATTTAAAATTTTTTAAGAAAATAACTGTTTCAATGACATCAAAAAACAAGAAATACTTAGTAATAAATTTAACAGAGAATTGATCTTTTTAAAAAATTCAGTCATGTGTAATGACATTTTGGTAAAAAATAGACCACATATACAACAGGGGTCCCATAAGAATATAATAGAACTGAAAAATTCCTGTTGCCCAGTGACCTTGTAGTGTAATTACAGTTGACACTTGAACAATGAGAGGGTTGAAGGTGCCGACTTTTGACTCCTCCAAAACTTAACTACTAATGGCTTACTGTTGACTGGAAGCTTTATAGACTAAAAAGTATTTTGTGTGTTATATGTATTATATACTGTATGCTGATAACCAAGTAAGATAAATAAAAGAATGCTATGAAAGAAATTATAAGGAAAAGAAAATATATCTACAGAGCTGTACAGTATTTATCCATTTCACAAGTTTATGTCATCTGTTTACAAGATGAAGCCTCTTTCTAAATTGGTGAATAACTACAGCTACAGACCTCAATCTATGGTACATATTGAACAGTTCACCTTTTTCTTGTAATGTCATGACTTTGCTCCTTTGGAACACCTTTAGCATTACTAGTGGCACTTTGTATGGGCCCCATGGTATTTTTCAAGGTTTATGGTATTGTACTAAACACGATGAAAAATACATGAGAACCTCCAAATCTCACTTGTTACTGCAATACATGACTTACTGGAGAAAACTGCAACACAGAGATGTTTAGTGTCACAAGTCATTTTAGATGGATACTCACAACACAGAGCTTACCACAAAAGCAACAGGAGGTGGCAATGAAATTATTACAGTAATGCAGTATGTGCTACAGTTAACATTATGATTTAACACTGCATCTTTACGTTTTTTACATTTGTCTCAACTGCAAATGGTGCCATATATGATACATGTTTATGTGCTGAGTTTTGATAAATTTTAACTTTTTATAATAGATGTGTATATATTTCATGGTAGAAAATGATGAAATAGACTAAAATTTACATATATTTTATGTATTTGTGGCTTAACTAACTTTTTCTTAGTTTTTTTTTTTTTAGTATTTCTAAGCTGCACGGCTCATCTATGAGTGTTTTCAAATTGCCAAAAATCTCCAAAAAATTTGTAAATATATTTATTGAAAAAAATCTGCGTGTAAGAGAACCTGCAAAGTTCAGATTTGTGTTGTTCAAAGGTCAACTGTGTTTTAAAAAATAAATTTATTGTAGATGGGCTGGGCGCAGTGGCTCACACGTAATCTCGGCACTTTAGGGCACCGAGGTGGGAGGATACCTTAAGCCCAGTTCAAGATCAAAGAAGAACAAAAGATGATCTCAAAGATGCAGAGAAATCTTTTGAAAAATTTAACACCCATTCGAGATTGAAAAAAAAAATCTAAGTAAAGTAGGAAAAAAAGGGAACTCCCTCAACCCAATAGAGTGTGCCTGTATAAAGACTACTATTAGCATCATATTCAGTGATTAATGACTGATTACTTTCCTTCTAAGTTTGGGCAACATAGCAAGACCCTGTCTCTACAAAAAATTAAAAAATTAGCCAAACTTGGTGGCATGTGCCTACAGTCCCAGCTACTTGGGAGGCTGAGACAGAAGGATTGCCTGAGCCCAGGAGGTTGAGGCTGCGGTGAACCATGACCATCCCACTGCATTCCAGGCTGGGTGACAGAGTGCGACCCCAACTTGAAAAAAAAAAAATGCATAAGATAAATTTAGTTTAGCCTAAGAGTACAGTGTTTATAGTCTACCGTAGTGCATAGTAATATCCCAGGCCTTCACATTCACTCATCACTCACTCAGTAACTTACCCAGGGCAACTTCCAGTCGTACAAGTTCTATCCATGGTAAGTGCCCTATACAGGTGTGCCACTCTTATCATTTATCCCTTACTTTTAACTGAATCTTTTCTATGTTTAGATATTTTTAGGTGCGCAAATACTTATCATTGTGTTATAATTGTCAACTACAGTTGTCAGAACAGTAACATGCTGTACAGTTGATAGTCGAGGAGCAGTAGGCTATACCTCACAATCTAGGTGTAGAGTGGGCTGCACCATCCAGGTTTGTGAAGGTACACTTTATGATGTTCACACAATGCCAAATTTCCTAACAATGCATTTCTCAGAATGTATCCCCGTTGTTAAGCAATGCATGATTGAATATCCCAGATCTGTACCTAACAAACACTTTTTTCCCTTCAAACAACAAAAAAACCCCAGAAAGCATCACTGAGAGAAATTAAAGATCTAAATAAATGGAGATATATATCATGTTCATGGACTGGTAGACTCAATGTTGCTGAGATGTTAATTCTTCACAAATTAATGAATAGTTTTAATATATTCCAATTAAACTACCAGAAAGCTGTCTATTTGGGGAAGGAAAGGTGGGATTTGATGAACTGACTCTAAAATGTGTGTGAAAATATAAATAACCTAGAAAAACCAAGTAATTTTGAAAATAACAAAGTTGTGGGACTCCTACTACTTGAATTTAAGACAGCATAAGGTAACAATTATTAAAATGTGTGATATTGGCTTAAAGATAAATTTATAGATCAATGGAACAAAATGAAGAGTCTAGAAATAGACCCATACATGTATGGTTAACTGATAATTGACAAAGTTGTCAAAGTCATTTAATGGAAAAGGATAGTCTTTTCGATACATGGTACTGGAAAAACTTAATATCCATATAAAAAATGGGCCTCGACCTTTAATCCATAAAAAAATTTCAAATAAATCATAGACCTAAACATAAAGCTAAAATCATAAAAGCCAAGAAGAAAATTAAGGAGAACATCTTTTTGACCTTCTGCTGTATAAAGATTTCTTAGGACAAAAAATAGCATGAGTCTTAAAAGACAAAAAATTCATACTTTAGACTTTAACAAAATTAAGAACGCTTGCTCTTTGAAAGAAACCATTAAAAAATGTAAAAACCAGTTACAGACTGGAAGAACGCATTTCAATACATATATTTTCTAAGTACTCCTTTATAAAATATATAAAGAAGTTATAATAATAGACCAATCTAAACTGAGAGTTGGAAAAGATATTTGAACAAATACTTCACAAAAGAAGACTTATGAATAGCCAGTAAGCACACAGAAAAGTACTTAACATCACTGGATCATAAGAAAATGCAAATGAAAAAGACAGGGAGATACCACAATACACTTATTAGAAAGGTTCAAATTAAGAAGTGTTTTATCAAGTATGGTAAGGATATAGAGCATGTGAAACTCTCATCCATTGCTGATGGGAATATGAAAATGGTACAAACACTTTGGAAAATAGTTTCACAGTTTCTTATGCAGTTAAATGACTCAGCAATTCCACTCTTAGGTATTTATCCACTAACATGGAAATATACAGTCACAAAAAGATTGGTATACAAATAATCATAGCTTTGTAACAGATCCACACCAGAAGCAATTCAAATGACTATCAATAGGTTAGTGGGTAAACAAATTGTGCCATATTCATACAATTCAATACTGCGTAGCAACTTTTTAGAAAAGAATGAAATACTGTAATACTGATGAACACAACAATGTGGATGAATAGCAAATGTATTATTCTGAATAAAAAGAGCCAGACACTTTATTATTCAATTTATGTAAAATTATAGCAATGGCAAAACTAGTCTATTGTTATAGAAAAGTATATCCGTGATTGCCTAGGGCAAGGGAGTGGAAAGTAAGGATTGACTAGAAGCAAATTTCTTGGGCAATGAAAATGTTTTATGTCTTGATTATGGTGGTAGTGATGTGGATGTGTATATTTGTCTGAACTATACTCTTAAAATGTGTACATTTTATAGTATGTAACTCATATATCAATAAAGTTAATTTAAAATAAATATTTTGCTGAACCAATGAAAAATTTCAGATGTCTAGCCAATTTTGACTTTTAAAGACATCAGTTTTACAGATGGCTTATTCTAATATTTTATGAATGAATAAGATATTATCTATAATTAATTAAAATTGAGTTTTGAGAGAAATTTTTTATTAAGAATAATATTTGTGTCATAATTTTTAAAATGACAAATTTATGCTCCCCCCACTCCTTTATGAATCATCTTTTAGAGAGCCACTATTTTGAATGGGTAATTTGAAATAATAAGAAAAAAAAATAATTGAATGCTATTTTTTAATTGTTGGTTTTGGGATATCTTATACGTAGTTATTTTTTATCAACTCTAATTAAAAGTGGTATAGTCTTATCTAACCACAGATTTCACTCAATAAACATAATACACCCAGAAATATCTTGGATAATGGTTTAAAAAAATAATTTTACAAGTAAAATAGATATTTTTTTTCTTAGTGAGAAACTAGAAATATTAATTTCTTAGGATGAAGACAAACTTCAGAAAACATCTTAACAAGAGTAAGGAAAAGCATTTAAAAATCAGATTTGTTTGGGCGTGGTGACTCACTCTTATAATTCCACCCCCGTAACTTGGGAGACAGAGGCAGGAGGATTGCTTAAGCCCGTAAGTTCAAGAACAGCCCAGGCAACATAGCTAGACTCCCTGTCTCTACAAAAAATCAAAAAATTATCCAGGCATGGTGGCACAGGCCTGTAGTGCCAGCTACTTGGGAGGTTGAGACAGGAGATTTGTTTGAGCCCAGGAATTGGAGGCTGCAATGCTACAGTGAGCCATGATTGTGCCACTGCACTCCAGCCTGGGCAACAGAGTGAAACTCTGACTCAAAAAAAAGTAAATTTAAAATGCTCTCTTTAACATTAAATGAAGCAATGTTGCTTGTCTAATTCAGTAATCTTATTTTTGAAAAAAACAACAATTTTTCAGACACAGTACAATTTAGTCAATTCCAACCAGCAGCATAAAATTCTTGTTTCTCATATTGTTTTGTCATATATGTGTTCATGTTTCTACTTCAGAATGGTTGGAAAATTGACTGTGGTCAAGGAGTCTTTCTGGGAAACAGATACCTAATAAGACACATTATTAGAAAAATAGAATAAAAATTACAGAGCAGAAAACTGTGACACCTAGAAGAACAATGACAACATCGTCAGTCTTCATCCTTTTTCATTTTTTTCTTAATGTGTTTCTTGTTGACATCCAAATGGTTAGATTCGTCGTCAAGGAACTGTTGGTTTCTAAAGGGCAAGCCAGGTTGTTTGATAGATGATGATTTACACAGATAGTAGAGGCATTTTGGGTGAAAAGTGTCTTTTGGTAGGATTCCCAATTAAAATACAATATGGCCAGTGAAATTTGGGTTTCAGATACAATTTTTTTTGCATAGTATATGTTCCATGCAATGATTGCTTATTATACTAAAAATTATTTGTTGTTTATCTGAAAACCAAATTTAACAGGATGTCTTATATGTTTGTTTGCTAAATCTGCCAGTCTTATCTCTTGGTCTTGTAATGATGAATGTAATTCAGTGAAGTAATAGTCCATAATCCATGAGGTATTATAAAACATGCTTAACATTTTCCAAAATTAAAAAAGAATTGAACTAGCTAGCAAGATTCCTTCCTTGTCTTTCAATTAAATTGCCAACGTTATTTTCCGGGTAATGAATGTTATTCAAATGTTATATGGCTAAAAAGTAAGTAATTAAAGAATAAAACTCATTTGTATATGGAGAAATAGCTAACACACCATTACTTCAGTAAAGACTTTAATATCTCTGGATTGCATATAGTCCAACTTCCAGAGAGGAAAGAATGGCTTCTCTGAGAAAGGTTGACAGGAACTACATTTTCATTTCCTTTGGAAAATTCCCCATGCATTTGGCTCTGATACCATCCTGTGTGTGCACACAAACGAGACACATTTTCTTTCTGTTTATTTATATTGCAATAGAGTTTCATGTTGTTTTTATCTGAAAGAAGAAACTGGAAGATAATATCCAGGCATGAAGATTTGGTGTTTACTTGGACCGTTTCATTAATGTTTTCAATTTGTTGAGTGGTTTCCCTGTTTCCCAAAGGTTTTCACCCCGTAAAAGCTGATGGATAGGCTGACAGAGCCTTCCAGGCTTGGGTTGGTGCAATGTGAGCTCAGTGCCTGGAAGCAATAAAACAGCAATTTTCTGAGAGATTTACCTGCAAAACAGCCAGGAACATAAAATCCTTTTCAGTTTCCCACCCCAAGTCTCTTCCTTTCTTTTAGTCCCGGGAGGGGCTTGGGAAGACTGTATCCTGTCAGGTTAATTGAGGGTGACATTAAATGTAATCTCAGCAGCGGCCGTTGTAATGGCTGAAGCGAAACACCAGTGAAGCAGGTGGAGGCTTCATGCCGGGAACAACAGAAGCAAAGGCTGCAGGGGTTAGGAAATGTCAGATCTTTCCTCTTGAATGCTGGATGGTGGCATCCAGTTGATATTTGACAAGCAATGGTTTGGCTCCAACAGTGGGTATGAACCAAGAGAAGCCTTCTCCTCAGTTGAGTCCATCACAGCTGGGCCAGACGGTCTAGATCTTGTTGGACATAGACCACAACCCTCCATGCTCAGATGTCTGCACCTTGAAACTGGTCTTTTTATGTCACAGAGCATGAGGGATGTGTGTGCTGGAGTCAGAGCCCTAGAGATGGCCTTGGGATAAAGAGGTCTGAACTAAAGTGATGTGAGAGTTGCCAGCAGAATCTTGGTTCTCCAAGTCAGGGATGGAACAGTGGTCAGTTAACTGTAACCTTGAAGAAACCCAGATTTGGGGTGCTGCATTCAAACCCACAGTCCTTTGATGATTTCTTATTTAAAATGCACAGAACGATGTCAATTCTGCCTACTGTTACCATTTCTTCTCTGGGTATCTCATAATCATCTAACAATTAACTTCCAGGCTCACCCAGCAATCCATAACTCCTCCAAATTTTAAATAACTATAAACTTAAAATATGCTCTTTGAATGGCCTTGGAAAATAATGTTGGAAAAAATCTCACTTAATGGACCATTTGGTTCTCCTGTGGAAACAACCTATTTTTTTCAGGGTTTAGAAATTTAATGTGGGTTTAACTAATAAGATGCTGTGATGTGATAAAGAAGTTAGCTGTGTCTTATTGCCCTATAGGGCATAGGACCATCACTACAAATGGAGAAAAGGTTATTAGTCTGGAAGTCCTGAGCTTCCTTTACCTCTGAGCAAGATTAGGAGTTTGTTTTAAGCTCACACCCCAGAGGGCGAGGAGAGAGGATCAGAGGGAGGAATTCAGTCAGACTTCGGAGGCGATCATTGGGTGCTCCTGAGACCAGAGGAAACAGATGGTTGTAACCAGGCTTTTTAAAGTCATAGTTTTCACTGGTGGAAACTTACATCCTTCATTGCCAAAAGGTGCCTCAGGAGGTCACAGGACATTGGAGGGGTGGCACATGGATGCCAGGAAAAGGAGCTCAAGGTGCTGCAGCCTTGGAAGCCTCAACAGGTCAGTGGGCAAGTTGTGTAGTGACAGAATCAGCAGAGGCCACATGCAGCAGGACTGTGAATAAGGCATCCATCTGCCTTAGAATGGAGGTATAGACCAGAGGAGACAATGTTTCCTGACCCAAACTGGAACACTATTCAGTCTCCCATACTGAGGTTGGACTTGCACCCCTAGCCTTGGTCTAGTTATTGGCCTCAAAGGAGCCAAGTGTTGGACACTGTCAACCTTGCCTTTTTGAAAACAGTAATGGGAAGCCCATCTGGAGTCATCTTCCTAGCCAGAGCTAGAAGTCAAAAGACAGGCTCATCACCAGGCAAAAGCAGAATGGATTTCAGAGGCTCTGGCTAGGTGTCAGGAACTGTGGAAAGCTGGAGAACACCAGCCAAATGTCGTGAGTTCTTTCCAGAGAGAAGATATGATTATTCTGGCTCAGCCTCTCATCTCTGTCTAACCTTCTTCCCAGCATCACCTCCAGGTCTCTGCTGGCAGTGGTGCTTTCCGGACTGATTGTTCCCATTAAATGGCTTCCAGATGGAGATTTTCCATTTCAAGGATGAGTGAGCATTTCCATAAGTTGCATCTCATTTTACTAATGTTACTAATTTCTTTACTTTCTTGAGTCTAATCAATAAATCAGTCAATCATTCTACTTTGCCTGTGGATTTCGTAATGAGCCATTGAGCCATTGACTCTGTCTTCCAGATCGTGAAGATGTCAAATTCTGACCAGACCTAATACCGACTCCCATGACTCATTGCTAGCTGCCCTGGCAGCTCCTGAAGGAAACATTTATCGCTCTCATACTTGTGTCTTCATTATCCCAAACCAATTTTAACCTACTTTGCAAGCAACACTTCTTAGGATGTTGTAAAACTTAATGCTTTCCCAAGGAGCTCCTAATTTTCACAGGACCAGAACAGATGGCCACATGATAGAGCACACTACACCCAGTTATGAAATCCCAGCCTCCGCTAAACAGAGTATGGGCTCATTTATTCATTCCCTTTTGTCTGTGGAATAACAGAAGAAGGATTACATCCTTTTGCTATCATCCTCTATGCCTTTTATACCTTTCCAGCATCAGACTTTTCTACTGATATGCCTTTTCTATTTGACAAACTTTTGATTTCAGTCCATCTTTTTGGTTACTCTCAGGATAACTTATATGCAAATCAGCATACTGAATGACTGGGAAACTTACACAGGTGGGCCAAGTTTAAATTTAGAGTAGGTGATGTTCTCAATGGCTTGGAGAGCAGGCGATGTTTCCTGGGCTTTCCCGATCTTTCTTTCCTCGCTCCCAGGTGCAAATCAGGTTCTAATTATGTGAACTAAGTCAAAGAAAATTATCTACAGATCAGATCAATTTGTTTTTATTTTTATCCCCAGAGGCCTGTTACATAAAGTATCCAAACCTTAGGCACAGTTCAACACCAATATTTTCTTCTTTGCCCACATTCAAGGAGGAAAAAAAAGGCATCTTTCTTCCTTTTATTAAAATACTCTTTTCTTTTTATGAAAGGAGTATATATAATTATATCTCTGTTATCATATCTTGCACAAGATGCTTATAGAAGCATATGGAAAAAATCTTTTAAAATGAAATGTTTGGTTTTATTATCATTTTGCTTAATATGACTAATGTAATGTAATCTGTAGTATACTCTTACACAGGTTATAAGTATTTTTTCAAAGCTGTGAAAAGAAGAGGTGTTTGCAATCTCTGGGGGAAATAGTTTCTTTCTGTTTGGAGTCCAAGTTGAAAATGGATCTCCTGTTAACCGAGTGATGTGGCATTTCCTGAGCAACACCATTAAATATTCTCCCAGGCAAAAGGATCCCTGACATTCCTGTTTCATCACTTCATGCCAAGTAGCATGTGGGTTTGTAGCATGTAACCCAAAAACTATTCAGGAAGGTGAGATGCTACTGGATTTTTGCATGCTCTTCCAAGTTCTAGTGATGGTTATTTGATTTTTGTATTGTAATATAGTATGGTATAGCATAGTATTACAGAACAAATATTTAGCAAAAGTAGTTAAAAGTGCTGACTCTGGAGACAATATAGGTTCAAATCCTGTCCTGTCACATATTAACTGTATGATTTTGGAAATATCATTTAATCTCTCTGAGCTCCTGTTTCATCATCTGAAAATGTGATAGTAATATTAATCAATTGTTATGAGGATCAGGCATGGCGGCTCATGCCTGTAATCCCAACATTTTAGGAGGCTGAGGTGGGAGGATTACTTGAGCCCAGGAGTTTGAGACCAGCCTGGGTAACATAGCTTGACCTCGTCTCTACAAAAAATTATCTGGGTGTGGTGGTACTTGCCTATAATCCCAGGTACTCAGTAGGCTGAGACAGGAGGATTGCCTGATCCCAGGAGGTCAAGGCTGTGGTAAGCCATGATCATGTCACTGCACTCCAGCCTGGGTGACAGAATGAGATGCACACAAAAAAAAATTGTTGTAAAAATTGAGTGTATTAATCAGGGTTATCCATAGAAATAGGAACAATTGAATGTGTGTGTGTGTGTGTGTGTGTATGGGGAGGGATTTTAAGAAGCTGGCTCACATAACTGTAGAGGATAGGCAGATCCCAAATCTTCAGGTAGACTGAAAGGCTGGAGATGCAGAAAAGAGTTGCAGTTGTCTCCTTTCTGGGAGTAGGACAATCTCTAGTCTATTAAGGCTTCCAACTGATTGGATGAGGCCCACCCACATCATCTACTTTACTCAAAGTCTACTGATTTAAAGGTTAGTCTCATTTTTAAAAAAAAACAAAACAAACAAACAAAAAGCTTCACAGAAGCATCCAGAATACTGCTTGACCAAATATCTGGGCCCTGGGACCCAGCCAAGTAGTCAAGTTGATATTTAAAATTGACTACCATATTCTCCATAAAGCCTGGTGAAAAATGCAAGTCACCAGCCTTGGGAAAGAGCACTCTAAGGAATTAGCCTCAAAGAATGTAGGTCATCATCATATGGACTCAGCACACCCTGCACCTGCCAAAACACCAGCTTTGCCTGTCACTGCACAAAACCCTGGAAGGTCTAACGACTGCAGATGTTGCCAAGTCCCCCTGATGAGTTTGTTCTGCCAACCTAAAATAATCAAAAGGATCAAAATCTAGTTTAAAGAGAGTTTATTCAAGAGCAGAACTTGAGGATGGACTATCTGGAAAGCACAGATTCCAAGGAATGGAAGTCAGCGTCCCAAGGTATAGAAGCTTGGGATCACTTGTGTAGACAAACTGTAGGGAAGCCTCACAGAATTTCAACATCTTTCTATATAGGGCTTAATGCCTAGTTATAATGATCTGATTTGTCTAGGTGAGCTTTTTCTTTCTGGAAAGGTTTGTTTAACATTCCACACTGAAGATGTAACAGTCATGGAGTCGTGGGCACCATCTGATCTGAGTTAGGTATAGGACAATAAAGGAGACAGGTAACCTATAACAAAGATTAGCAATTGGAAGAGAAAAGGTCTGGTCTCTGGTCTCTCCTAGTCATCATTTATAGAACAAGAACAAAGAGAAGAGAGTTAATCTATAATCTAAGCAGAATTTCAAACATGCTACGTGACTCAGTCTCCAGAACTTAACTTGTCCCTTGGCATAAAACTTAGAAGGTCTTGAAATTTTATTTTCTTTTATAGTTCCATGCCTGTTGTACATCATATATTTACCAGGGAGGCTCACTGGCAACACAAAAGTAAAGATCTGCAATTTGCATGGTTTTTCCATCAGGAAAAGGGCTTCCCAAAGCATGGCAGATGTGCCATAATTTTAGACATTATACAAACAAACTTTAAAACAAAATTAGTAGTTTCATAATTATTTTCATGGGCATTAAAAAATGTAGCTAGCATATAAAACCCATAAGTTTATTATCATTTAAAATATGATTAGCTGGGCATGGTGGCACGTGCCTTTTGTTCCAGCTACTTGGAAGGCTGAAGCAGGATCACCTAAGCTCAACGTTCGAGGCTGTGGTGGCCATGAGCAGTGTGCCACTGCACTCCATTCTGGGTGACAGAGTGAGACTCCGACTCAAAATAAATAAATAAATAAATAAATAAACAAACAAATAAATAAAATGTGATTAAGCTTTTAAAGGAAGTGTCTATTTAGGCTTGAATTTTAAAAAATAAGAATATAATAGTATGTAGATATGATTAAAAGGGTAATGGTTTGAAAATTTCTAAATATTTAGAAATGCCAAGGTCTTTTTTGTTACTAAAACTATATTTTTGCTTAATATTTACAGTTCAGGATACAGTGAGTTTAAATTGAAAATTGTACTGGTGTATAAGTGGTCCTGGGAATTTTTCCTCTTTGGGTTTCATTAAAGGCCTATTCAGCAATAGGATGGATATAACTAATAACCCCAATACTTTTGTGTGCTAAGCTATGTCTATAGACATTTACAGATATAGAGAAGCATTCAAGCTTAAAATTGCAGCCATGTGGTAGTGTACAGTATGATTAAAAAAGCAGAAACCATGGGCATTTTCTTCCTGATGGGAGGAAAAATTAAATTCAATTAACCATCGCGGTGAGATAAGATTTGGAAACCAGGAAGAGCTGACAATAGTAAGTATTCAATGAAACTTTCTAATGATTTTATTTATTCCAGGGGCATAAGGAATGAGGGTGAAGTTGCTGCTTTTAAGAGAAGTTCTTTGCTGAAAGTTTGTCATATGAATTGGCTGGAATATAGCTAAGAAGTGGTGACATGCTTGCCAATGCACGACTTAAGACTAGAGGTGTAAGAGATTCTGCAAACCAGCTACTCTACTTCACAAAGAAAAAAAAAAAGACCCTGGAAGGATGTGGAGCTAAAACCATCACACCACTGATGTGAAACAGAAGAGAAGACACTTAGGGTCATTTGTAAGGGGTTTCTAGTTGTACTTTTCTTGCACTGAGGTAATGTAAGGACAACATTGTAGTAAGAAATGAGTGCCATACTCATTTTGTATTTTTTTTCTCTAACTAAACCATATACAAAGTGAAGAACTAGATATACTAAAAGATATGCTCCCATCCCCATCTTAGTCCAGTCAGGCTGTTATTTAAAAATACATTCAGCTGAGTAATTTGTAAACAATAGAAATTTACTACTCACAGTCTGGAGGCTGGTATGTCCAAGACTAAGGTGCCAAGAGATTTGATGTCTGGTGAGGGCTTGCTCTGTGCTTCCAAGATGGTGACTTTTGCTGTATTTTCACACATAGCAGAAATGCCCATGGAGCTCCCACAATCCTCTTGTATAAAAGTACATTCTCATTTGTAAAGGTTCTGCTGTCATGACCTAATCACCTCCCAAAGTTCCCACCGTTTAACAAAATCATCTTAAGGGTTAGGTTTCAACATACGAATTTTGGGAAGACACAAACATTCAGACCATGGTACACTCTACATAGTGAAAGTGGACAAAAGAGAGAACTTGAATAAAAATGTAAATAATGATCAATATTGTGGGAAACCAACTTTTAAGACAATAAAGTTTCCTACAAGTAAGTAACACAAATTTCATCCTGACTGACTCTAAAAATGGCCTTTCCTGGATCTGACATGTTTCAGACTTAGAAGTGCTCAGCAAAGATATCTGCATCCTTACATGGAAAATAAAACCTTCTATAAAAGTACAAACAGTGCTCAATAGTACACAGACAGTGGAAGTAAAAGAGACCGCAGTATTATACATGTAGGATTGATTTTAATATGTTTAAAAATGAGGTTTTAAAAAAATTGCACTCAAATGGAGACAGACTCATTAACTGGTTGGGCGTTTCCTGTTGGAAATGGTTTCCTCCTTCTATTGGAAAATGTTCTAAGCCAAGTTTCCTCTCTGTGACATAGAGAAAATAATATAATCTGTGCTACTTTCCAGAAGAGTTGTGATGGTCCCATATGGCAAGATACATGAAAATACTTTGAAAAACGAAGTAATACAAGTGGAATTCTTATTCTTAGTATTAAAAAGAAAAGAGTAACACAGGGTGGGACACTGGGAAGAGTAAGGCCTTTAGAATCAGCCAATATGGAGGTTGAATGTCAACATTTGTATATTGAAGTTTCTAGGTATATATGTGTGCTTAAAAGTGTATGTGTGGCAGTATTCACAGTAGCAAAAACATGGCACCAACTGTGCTGCTCATCAAAACTGGACTGGATAAAAATATGGTACATATACACAATGGAATATTATGCAGCTATATAGAAGGACAAACATACGGACTTCACAGCAACTTGGACGGTTTTACAGTCTATCACAGTCAGTGATCTATCACAGAAACAAAGAACAGAGTACCATATGTTTTAACTCATAAGTGGACCTTGAACAATTATCATAATACTATAAGATAGGGTTTGGCAGTAGTGGGAAACTGCCAGGGGAGGGGGGCGCCTCATCAACAAGGGTATCTGCATAATAAACATTTGTATACCTAACCCTGAATTGTACCCCTATAAAAAAATTTTTTAATGTATATGTGAATCTGTGTGAATACATGAATTCACAAGAGGAAGGAAGAGGTGAAATTGCTACTTTAACAACACACTGAATGAAAGCATACCATTTAATGCAGGAGATGCTAAGAAGAAAGTTTCCATTTTTCAGGGTCAAGAATAAAATCCTTTTGTGGAGAAAAGTTACAATGAGTAATAGAAAGTGGGGAAAAGAATAAAGGAGAAAAAGGTGGGATAGACTAAATTTTGACTAGAAGTTGAGTGGGAAAGAAATTTCAGGTACCTAATTCAAGTCCAGAGCTGAGCTCCCAGCATCTCAGTAGGAGATTGATCTCAGAACACAGTGAAGCTATGTTAGAGCATGATAGTTTTTCCAAACCAATTTCAAAACTAAGAAAACAAAACAAAACAGAGGTAAAGTTCTAATGGCTTCCAGGACTCACTCTGGGATCCAAGAAAAGACACGCCTGAGTCTAGTAAATCCTTAAAGTGTACCTCTTGAGTGCCTGTAATTAAGCTATTGTGTCTCAGCTCCAAATCTAGCCTTCTGTACTCAGCCTTGTGATGCTAGGTCTGGGATTCTGTAAACTACATTCCTGTTTTGCCAAGTGATTCTATATTCGGCTCAGTTTGCCAAATGAGGGTCACTGGAGGGAGACTGGAAAGCTAAAGAGGAAGAAAGGATTGCTCCTTCCTATGGGCTTCCTGCCTGTTCCTGAGCATATCATCATGACAATGCTTCACCTTGGCAGCGGCGGAATCCAGCCTGCAATTTCTGTAACACTTGCAGATCTGGATTCAGAAGACACCTGCACCAGCCAGCCAGCACCCCACTCTCCTTAGAGGTCTGGGTCTCAGCCCCCTTCTCTGAACTCAGCACGCCAGTGCACCCTCCTTAGGGGATACCCTCTCTTACTACTTCTCTTCAACATTGTATTGGCAGTCTTGGCCATTACCATAAGGCAAAAAATAAATAAATAAATAAATAAAATAAATTTTAAGAAAAGACCAGGAAGGAAGAATTAAAACTCTTTCTTTGCAGGTAACATGATTGTTTACAAAGAATTCACAAAACAACTACTAGAACTAATAAATAGAATGATCAAAGTCACAGGATCAAGGTTATTATATTAATCAGTTGTATGTTTTATGCCACAATAAACAGAATGTAGATGAAAATTTACAACTTCTATGTATCAGAGCATTAAAACCTATAAAACCCTGAGAAGATATGTTGGTGTCATATAGGATTTATTATATTCCTTCAATCAAGCAACAATATAGGGTGCTATCGCTCCCATAGCCAGAATACATGGGTCTAGAAATTTGTGGGTTAAAGTGGAAGTGACTTTTCTCATTATTATAACAAATAATCCACTTGAAGAATGTTTGTATCCATCTCTACACCTTTAAGTTCTGCTATTTGAGGTCGTGGCCGCCAAGAGAGAAATCCTTTTAACAATGGTTCCCTAGAATTAGAATTTGAGATTCCTACCAGATCATTTTGAGTTTCTCATAACACCAAACTACCAGGCAAAGCAGGTGGGGTTGCTCTGTTGACTAGGTGGTTAATCCTGATTACCACGAGGAAAATTGAACTGATGCTAGAAAATGGGGTCCAGGGGACTATTCCGGAACCTAGGGGATTCTCTGTGAAGGTTCTTAGTATTTCCTTTTCCAATACTAAAAATGAACTGAAAACGGCAGCAACCAATAAAGGAAAAAGTCACAAAGATTTAGACTTTTTAGGTAAAGAACGCTGATTAGCTAAAGTCCTGGCTAATGGCAAAGGAATCATGGAATATGTAATGGAAGAAAAAAGTCAAAAGCATCAGTCACAGTCTTATGAAGGGTTACAGAAATGGTTATTGAGGCAGCTTCACAAAGTTTCTGTTTGTTTGCTATTGCTGCTGTTGTTGGTTTTGTGTGTATATAGGTCTATATGTGGTATATATGTAGGTACTACATATTTTATCATTTTCTGTTTTTTTCCTTTGTTATTTAATATGTTTTATTGATGGTTTAATCTATAATTTAGTATTTAGACAACAGAATATTCAGATGAGACTGGGATTGAAAGTGACGTATAGGGCAACCCTCTCATGTCCTCTCTCACTATGGGAAATTTCTGTCTTCTCAATAAATTCTGCTTTCTCAAAAAAAAAAAAAAAGAAAGAAAGAAAGAAAAGAAAGTGAGGTATAATTAAAATAATCCAGAGATGACTAGAAATAATTTACCATCTGGGCTTGGTCATGGTGGCTCAAGCCTGTAATCCCAGCACTTTGGAAGGCCAAGGCGAGAGGATTACCTCAGACCAGGGGTTCAAGACCAGCATGGGCAACTTGGTGAAACCTCATCTCTACAATAAATTAAAAAATTAGCGAGGTGTGGTGGCTCATGCCTGCAGTTCCAGCTACTCAGAAGACTGAGGCGGAGGGAATGCTTGAGTTCAGCAGGTCAAGGCTGCAGTGGCTGTGAGCATGCCACTACACTCCAGCCTGGGTGACAGAGTGAGACTCCAACTCAAAAATAAAAAGAAATAATTTACCATATGGGATTTACCCAACCCATTTTGTGAGAAGGAGCCAATAGATATATATTTATTTGTATTTGTATCTTAGCCTCTTAAATATTTATTTTGTATGTATACATTAGTAGAACAATACACATATAATTTGTAAATAGAGAGACATACATACATCAGGGTCGCATGCTAAAAAGCATGCTAGGGGTATGTGATCAAAAAAGTCCAGAAACCAAGAGAATAGAACATAGCAGTTTAGAGATCAGCAATAATTTTGCTTCCTATGTATGGACTACTTAGTTCTGCAAAGAGAGCATTTTATTTCAAAGTCTCAGGCCACGCCCACACTTGTCTATTCAGTACCATCTTACACATGACACCAGGTTAGACATGGAAAGCACCTTAGTAGAATATATCTTTCTACTTAAACAGTGAGTTCACACCATTGGCATCAGATCTGAAAGCCAGAGCTTATGCATTCTGAACAAATGGGTCTGTTGCAGTCACCTTACTTAGTTGGTAAGCTCCTAGAGGGCAGCGATCTAGTTATTTGATAATTAACTTCTACTCCCACATTCTCTCTGGCAGAAATCTCTACAAATGATGCTTCAGAGTCCCATCAATGCAGGGCTGACTGGTGTTCTCAAAGATCCTGGAGGATCACACAAGAACATTATGTCTGTCAATCAACCTAGAAGACTATCAGTTATGCTCAGTTTTGTGTATTCTTGGAACAGTGCAGTACTCCATTGGAAAAAATATTTCAGTAACTTCAGTACTTTGCCCAGTCAGACTTGGCAACAATTTTTTACAGTATTTCTTCTGTTCCATCATTTATCCAATTCCTCTATTCTTATCCTCATTCATGGTCCACGTATTTACTGAACACTTATTGAGCAAATAGATTTAGCAAGGTTTATAGACAAACAAAATGTCAAAGTCCTTACATTCCTTATCTATAGATGATGGAACTGAACTCAAATTACCCCAAACATTTATCTGACAGAGTTAGAATTCTGTATCAAGCAGTGCATGCCAGACATCCTAAATTTCCTTACAAAAATTGATTGTTGGCTAAACTCCTCTCTCCCCACCAAATTCTAAAACCCTTTTTCTCTCAACTCATTCTTTCTTCTTGCCCAAGTCCCCTTTTTAAAATGTTACTGGCTCCTGATTCTGAAAGATTTAAGTGATCATTACCTGCGAACAACCAGGTCGCCAGGACAATGTAACACAGAAGCTGCTTTGCCTACAGATCTGAGCGCTGGCTGCCTGACACAGCATGTTTGAGGATGAGGGACCCCCTTTATTTCTATGGTCTCAGTTTTTCTTTCTAAAAAATAATTGATCTTGTCGACAGACTTCACTTTGTCAATGCGCTGCTCAGTAGGAAAGCTGTTAGGGGCAAATAGCACTTCATTTCTGAATTATTTGGATAATAGAGACCCAAAATTTTTAGGGAAACCAAGAAATGTTTCAGGTGACTCCAAATGACAGAGGATCTTTAATAAAAAAGGACGTTTTCACCTAAATGACTACCAGCACACAAATACATCCACACAGTTATACGCCCTCAAATTTATCTTACTAATTAGACAGTAAACTCACATCTAAAAAGCCACTCTGAAGTGGGACACTTCCCAACTCTTTTAAATAAATCTTACTTGCAAAGATTCCTTCTGTTTCACATTTCTGAAATAACATTATTTGAATGCTTCTATGTCTTTGTCATATGTCCATTATTTTAATTAGCTTTTAGATGCCAAGTCCACCAGTTCTAGTATTCCTTCTGATCTCTAAGACAGATATAAAACCTCTTAAACTTATCGCACTAATACTGGTGGCTCATCACTTAAATGTACTCTAGGATTAATCTGTACTTCTTCAACTTTTTGCTCACTGAAACATTGCTATTGCCCATGTGAAGTTCTCTTGTATGTGAATGCCTGTAGAAAGAAGACAGAGTTTTTTTTTTTACCTGGAACAAGAAGCAGAGAAGAAAGATTGAGAAGAAAAGGCCACAGTTATGAGCCAAAGTCATTTCAACTGCTATACTTGTAGTGGAGTAGCTTTCACAGTTTTTTTTTTTTTTTTAAGGAGTGTTGCTTTCTTTTACATTTAAAAGAGAAAAGAAAGTATGAGTGGGATAAGATTTTAATGGATATTTATGGTTTATAGTTAAAATGGATTATGCCATTCTGAGACTCTTATCATCTCTAAACCTGCATTGTGAGAACATTCTTTTAAACCGGATGAAAAATAAACAGTTATGTGAGCATTGCCATCTGGGTAGGCTTTGGTGATAACTTTCAAACTCCTCTTAGCATCCTCTAAAAGATACTTTAAATGCATTCAGATGGTTCTGAGTAAGTGCTGTGGGAGTTAGAAGGATTTCAGCAGTTCATCCTCTCTCAGTCAGCAAGAATTTTCTGCAAAAGATCTTCAATTGCTTTAGTACTTTGCAAACAGTAGTGAATGAAAGCGCATCAGCACTACCCACAATCAAGCTGCTTTCAGGGAACTTCCTCAGCTAGCACTGAGCTGTTTGCTTGCTTTTAGCACAGTCTTAAAGGGTGGGAGATATCCCTACTGGAGGTTTCTGGAGTTGGGCAGGGGAACTGGAATTGGAAAGGCTCTGGCTTCAGTCACTGAATTAAAGAGTTCAAAAGTTGGTTACGGAGATGTCACCTGAAGGAGAAAACAGCTAGTAGACAGCCATTAGAGATTTCTCAAAGCAACAGTAAATCCAGTTCAGTTCATAAAACAAACTACTAAAATCCACTGGGGATGCCCTGATTTAAAATATCAAGGAAGTTCTGAAGAATCAAGTACTTTCATACATAGCTGGTGAGAGAGTAAATTGAAACAACTATCCTGATAAAATAAATCAAAAAGTTAATTGAGCATATCACTTGACTAAACAATGTCTCTTCTGAGAGTTTATCCTAAAACTATAATTTAAAAAGTATGCAGATACCTATGTATGAAAGAATTTATAATGGTATTTTCATTGGAAGCAACCTGAATATTCATATTAGGTACTTTATTAAATAAATTATGGTTCATAATTACAAGGGACTGCCTAATCATTAAAAATGGAAGAGAACAAGATGTTCATAACACACTTTAGGTGTTAAAGGCAGATTATGTAATTACAGGTTAAGCATCTCTAATGCAAAAATCTTAAATATGAAATGCCCCAAAAACCCAAAACTTTTGGAGACCAACATAACACCACAAATAGAAAATTCCACATATAGGTCCTTAGTACGGACTCTGTTTCATGCACAAAATTAGTAACAATAATTGTATGAAATTACCTTCAGAATATATGTATAAAGTATATATAAAACATAAGCAAAATTCATGTTAAAACTTGGATCCCATCCCCAAGATATCTCATTATGCATATTCAAATATTCCAAAATCTGAAAAAAATTCCAAAATTCAAAACATTTTTGGCCCAAGCATTCCGGATAAGTGATATTCAACATGCATATGTGAAGCATGAGTACATTTGTTTTGAACAAATGAATAAATAGTTGAATGTACTCTCTTCTTGACTTCCCCACTCACGGTAGCAAATCCTGCATCAGTCAGGTTCAACAAGAGAAGTAAGATCAACACACACACATATGTGAATATAAAGGGATTTATTAAAGGGAAGTTGTTTATATGATTGTGGTGGCTGATTGTCTCTGTAGGGCTAGGTGTTTGTATCTGATGCTAGAACTTGAAGTTCACAGGGTAGACAGTCAAGAAGGGAAGCTCATAAGCAGGCTGAAACCCAATAAGGATGAACTGAAAGCTCTTCAGGTGATGAAAGTGTCCTGCAGAAGCTGGCATCTTTGTCATGGAGATAAATACACATACCTTCAGAAAAAATGAAGGAAGATTCATGGGCAGGTAAAGTATCTGTAAGCCCAACTGCTGCCTCAAATAAGAAGGTAAGTTGGATCAGCAGCAATGTGTGTCAACAACAAAACTGTTGCTGTCTGCCTTCTGCCTTCCAAAAATCTTGCAAGAATCTCTCTTTAACCCATCCTAACTGGAAATATTCAAGAAGAAGAATTACTGAAACTGCACTTCAGACTAACCAAGGTGACACATTGCAAAGCCCTCACAGAAGCCAAGTTGGAATCTAGCCCAGGGTGAGATCCCAAGGGGCTGTTTCCTCACTGAATCCCTGATTTAGGCAGACTTTTTCACTCAGCCTTTAGTGGGCAAAAATTGCCCCATATCTTAAAAGGTTTTCTCTCTCCTCATGATAAGATTGAGGATTCAGAAGTTAAAACATCTCTGATGCTTGATAAGACTCCGGTGCTTTTGAAAATGACTTAATAAAAATCACAGTAAGATAGTAATTGTTCCAAGTGCTTTACATATATTTATTAATTTAATTCTCACTCTAAACTCATATTAAAGATTAAGAAACTGAACCACAAAAAGTTAAATAATTAGCCGGATAGCACATAGCTGATAAAGGGCAAAGCCAGGATTTTGGCCCAAGCACTCCAGTTCTAAACCCATGTGCCTAACCATTATGCTACCCCTTCTCCTAAATAGTTACATAAGCTGTAAATTAGTGTCTGTTTTAAAAACCCTTATTCACTACAAAATCTTTTTAAAATATCATAAAGTATACTATATCCTATTTACTAAAGACAGAAAAGCACTGAATAGATTTTAAACAAATTTTCCAGAACAAAGTTGTGTTAAAACCTATTTTTCAAAATGGCAAAATCAGAACTCCCATATAAATGCCAAATGAACATTTGTCAAAGATTTTATTTAATTTCTTGATTAATGAGAAAACCAGTAAGATATTAAAACCAATTCAAATGAGAGATTGTCTTATAGATACTTATATTCTCTACTGGACAAATTCATTAGAAGCCATCATGGATAGAATCATTTGCTTTGCTATAGACAAGAAACATTTGCATTATTATCAGGTTTCTACAAGAGTAAACCTGTATTATTACAGATTTGTAAAATGGCCTCGTCAAAAGCAATCAAATGTGCTCAACCCATGGAATCAGATAGTCCCTGGAGATTCTGATAGACAATCCCAGTATTGATTTAATGAACATTTGGTGATCTTTGTTGTCCATTTCTAAGGTGTTGAGACCTTTCCTGACAAATAAAATAAAACTTCTTTACTGAATTAAAGTAAGCCATTCACATTCCCAAAGCAGTCTAGTTAATCTAAATTGTATTGCAATTGTTAAATGCTCTAAGGACACTTCCTATTCTAAAATTCTATGGTTCTAAGAAAGTGGGATATTCCATGAGTTAGATATTCTAAAAATAAGATAACAGTAATTTTACTTTCCTGTTTTAGTTGGTATTATAATTTGAGGGGTATTGAAGACATTTTTTAAACAACAAAGCTTTATAAGGGGAAATTATTAAAAGCAGATGGGAAAAAAAGAATTAAATTAAAAACTGAGAAAGAGAATAAGAAAGATAGATGAGTCAGGAGTGTAAGAACAGATATATGGACAATATTTTCAAAAAATATGTAGTGGGCTGTGGTCTACAAGTGTTCCAAGTAGACATTATGAATATATTATTTCCTTTCTGAGAGTCTCAAAACCATCAGCTCGATGTTGTTGAATTCTAAGTAACTAAACCAGTGAAGCTCATCTTCTTGATTGGGGTTAGTGGGAAAATAAACATTCTAAGATTCCAATTAGGCCACTGAAGGGAAATGCTTCCATTAAATTTTGTTTAAAAATGTTTAAGCTTTGTTGAGGTATAATTGATATAACATTTAATAAATTAAAGGTGTACAGCATGAAGATTTGGTATATGCACACATGGTAAAAAGATTGCCACAATCAAGTTAGTGAACACATCCATCGCCTCACAGTTACCTTTTTTTGCATGTGTCAAGACCGTTTAAGATCTACACTCTTAACCAAATTTCAAGTATACAATGCAATATTATTAACTATAGTCACCATACTGTACATTAGATCCCCAAAACTTACTCATCTCATAACTGAAATTTTGTACCTTTTAACCAACATCTTCCATTTTCTCAACCACACAGCCCCTGGAAAATGCCATGTTACTCTGTTTCTATGTGTTCAACTTTTTGAGATTCCACATAAAGTAAGATCGTACAGTATTTGTCTTATTCTCTCTGACTCTTTTCATCTAGTATAATGCCCTTAAGTTCATCTACATTGTCAAAAATGGCAGAATTTCCTCTTTTTTTAATGGCAGAATTATATTCCATTGTGTGTGTGCATATACATAATAAATGTGTGTGTGTGTGTGTGTGTGTATGTATATCACATTTTCTTTATCTATTTATCTGCCATTGGTCAAGGCTGTTTTTATGTCTTGTGCAATGAACACAGGAATGCAGTTATCTCTCCAAGATACTGATTTCATTTCCTTCAGATATAGAAGGATGCTTAGTTTTATGTAATGAAGAAAAAAGGCAAAGAAGAAAACACATTGTGTATGATTTTAAAAAACAAGTTCCAAGCCGAGCTTGGTGGCTCAGCCTGTAATCCTGCGCTTTGGGAGGCTGAGGTGAGTGGATTGCCTGAGCCCGCGGGTTCGAGACCCGCCTGGGCAACTCGGCGAGACCTCATCTCTATAATAAATCAAAAATTAGCCGGGCGTGGTAGCGCGCACCTGTAGTTCCAGTTACTTGGAAGGCTGCCGGAGCTCAGCAGGTAGAGGCTGCGGTGGCCGGGAGCGGCCACTGCACTCCAGTCTGGGTGACAGTGAGACTCCAACTCAAAAAAAACAAAACCAAGAAAAAAAAAAAACACATAAACAGTACCCATGAAAGAGATAATGAAAAAAAAGGCATTTTCCTGGAGATTTGAAGAGCTTGCATTAGCAATTCCACATAGAATATAAGAAAATTATTTTAGAGGCCAAGAAACAAAAATCAAAACAGAGTACAGAAATTTCAAATAGTTAGACAGGAAATGCCCCATTGTTCAAAAAAAAAAGAGATAGAAAAAATTATTTAAGAAAGATTTATATTCCCTGGGATTAAAAAGTTAAATCTAGCCGGGCTCGGTGGCTCAGCCTGTAATCCCGTGCCTTGGGAGGCTGAGGTGAGTGGATTGCCTGAGCCCGCAGGTTCGAGACCCGCCTGGGCAGGCGAAACCTCATCTCTACAATAAATCAAAAAAAAAAATCAGCCGGGCGTGGTAGCACACACCTGTAGTTCTGGCTACTCGGAAGGCTGAGGCGGAAGAATCGCCAGAGCCCAGCAGGTCGAGGCTGCGGTGGCCGGAAGTGGCCACTGCACTCCAGTCTGGGCAACAGCGTTATACTCCAACTCAAAAAAAAAAAAAAAAAAAAAAGTTAAATCTAAATTTAAAAAGATAGAGAACATAATAAAGACTTAGTGGGTTGAATCTTGAAATAATTTGTAAATTAAAGAGTAATGCCTCATTTTAAATTTCATAGATTGTTGTTTAGTGTAATAAAGTAGGTTTATTTTCCTCTGCAAATTTTGATTATAATGAAAGGAATTATGCAGTGGTCATCAACACCTTATCCTATTTTCGACTTCTGATTTATTCTAGGAAGTTCGCATAGAAGCTTGTGGGTCTGAAGTTACCTCTTTAAATATCCCCAGAACTTCCTAATAAAGGAAGTTTCAATAAGTCAGAGATCTGTGAATAACATGCTACCCTAGAGGCTGAGGAACAGCATTTGAAAGCTGAATGATGGATTCTATCCTTTATATATATATACACATTATACATAGATATATGTATATATATATATATATATATATATAATTTTCTTGGCATTAAAAAAACATATGTTTTCAATGTTCAGTTTCCATTAATGACCCCCATCTCCTTGAAGGGGAGGTGTAGGCAACCAGACAATGGCAAGAGAAGTTCACTTGAAGATCTTGCCCTGATTGAAAGCTTTGCCCACATGCTGGAAGGTCCCCCTCCCAGGAAAAGTACTCTCCCACCAGTGCCTGGGCCTCCTCGGCGCCAGGATCCAATTTCTGCCATGAATATGAGTTGTAGGCCACCTGCCAATCTGGACTCAGAGGAAAGGTAAGCTCCTGGCCTCAGAAGACCCAGACTCTGTAAATGGAGCTGCTATAGTTGGTTCCAGAGAGGATGACACTGGCAAAGGCATTCTTCCTCAGCTTGTCCAATCTCTGGAACATTCCAGCAATGAGGTTGCAACTCATAAAGGTCAGAGTGAACTCTTCAGGGAAGTGGTACTCAGAATACCACAGGGACCAGCCATCCTGATCAAAGTGCTCCCCAAAATATGACAGTGCCACAGAAAGAGTGTCCTCATTGGAATGCTTGCTCTTAAATTCCTACAACACCAAGGTATTCTTGGGCAGGTGAGTAAAGGGGTCCTTGGCCTTGGGCTCAATAGCCAGGGCCCACACATATTCTTCCATCTTCTCCTCAAGAGCAGGGGCAAAACCCCTTTTTCTAATCCTTCCACTCAGGCTTGGCCTTCTTTTCTCATGAACCCTTCTCCTTCCATGGAGTGTCCTTTTTAGGTTGGCTCTCTGCAAACATTTTAACCTCAAACTGGGCCATCTTCTCACAAGGCTTCCCTTTCTCCAAGATGGCACGGAATTGGGGCTGATTCATGGAGGTAAGGAACCATTGGTTGGTATTGGGAAAGGCCTGGCAGAAAGAAGGCGCCATGACCTACGTGTTCAGGTAGCCACAGCTGTGCTGGCAGAAAACTCGTTCACCCAGCAGAAAAGGCCTCATGTTCAAGTGAGCATCTAGCAACCCCAGAATTTGCCTCACCTCCACCTTTGCGTTCTTGGTGGCCTGTTTGTTGTGATACATGATGCCCAAAGTGGGGAACACCCAGGTACAGGCTGGTAGCACTATGTCGCTCTCAGTAAAGCTCACCCACTCACTGCACCACCTGGGCTGCAGCCTCTGGAGTGCTTCCACCCAACTCTTCATTGCTCATACAGTAGGCAATGGCATTGATCTCAAACATACAGAACCCATTGTCACCCTCAAATGCTGGAAACTTACTGGCATGAAATTTGCAGAGATATCCGGAGTGTGATTGGTTTGGCCAAAGTGGAAGTGGGGTGGTATGGAGAGCATGCAGATCTGAGCCCCACTGTACTGTTCGGCAATGAGAGTCTGGAGGGCCCTCTGATTTTCAGGAAATGTGTACAGGATTCCAGCCACCATGGTGATTCTGCAGAGAAAGGAACACATTTTTTTTTTAATATAAAGAGTTTATTTTTCCAGAAGTTGGCACAATATTATAGTTTGGTAAATGCCTTCATTTATATTGATTAAAATAGTCTGAATCACCTAAAATCCACATTTTTTGACAGATAGATAGGATTATTTTAATTGGTGTAAACACTTTACTTCCCCCAAAAATGTATCCCACAGAGAAATTCTTGAGATTTTTACTGTCAAATATTCTGCAGTGGTCTCAGACTCCCAATAGCCTCTGATATAGGTTGCCCTAATAACACTATTTAATTGCTTTGAGATTCAGTCTCTTCATATGTAAGATGGGAATGATAATTTTATTATTTAGATATACCTTGACAGATCTACTTCATAGGAGTGCTATTGTGGCTTTTATCCCTTTTACCCTTCCCTAAATTGAACTGCGTTCGTTTGTGGAACAGTTATGATGTACAGCATCTCCAAAGCCTTTCAAAATGACTACATCTAGCTCATATACTTTCTTTGCATTACTTATTTAGCCTAAAATGTCTCCCTCGCATATAAATAGCATAAATAGTCTCTTAAAAATT
>CAUYQG010190851.1:0-43790 GCA_963574415.1 Tarsius wallacei | reverse complement strand
CTCGGGATTACAGGCTGAGCCACCAAGCCCTGCTGTATTTTTGACTTTTTGAGGCTGAGAAAATTATTTACTGGGAACACATAATTATTTGTTTTAGTCTATACTACTCATTTATTGACATGAGATCACTGGAAAAGCCATCTTAGAAAAAATGGGAGATTAACTTGAACATTGATATTTTTTTTCTTCCACAACCAAAGAGGTTACTGACATGGGGACCTTTAGTTGAAACACGTTCAAGGTCACTCAGCTTGCTACATATTAGTCAAATGATATCATCTTACACAAAACAAAAGCATATTTCTTTGGTTAAAAAAAATTTGGGTCACTTTCCCTGTACAACTTTTATCTCAAATAGAAAAGGATTCTAATCCTATCTGTGTTTAATTAGCTGATAAAAAATAGCCAAGCTGGAGTTTTTTTACTTTTTCTTGTAATTCTCTGAGCAGCAGAAGGAGAGAAAATCAGCCAGAGTCCTGCATTTTCTGAACACACAAAAACATCCAGGTCCCTTTGCCCCATCTGGAAAGAAATTCATTACTTTTATGTGTTAATTTAATAGGAAATTATTTTATTTTCACTGTATTTTTCTTCTGACTATTAGGAAGGAAGAGAAAAAGAAGGCGTGGATAAAAACAGGCTTTCCTCCCCTCTGTCCATTTTCTCTCCAGTTTTCTTCTTGGTTTCTGGATTTTGCTTTCTAATTCCCCTCCCCCTCCTTTTTGGTTGAAAAATGCACAAAATGTGTATTTTAAAAATAAAAAAATATAGAATTTGAGCGTGACAAGATCTTAGATCCACAATACATTTTTACAAAAATATTATTTAAAAAACACCATCTGCTTTCACTCTACTTAAACTAAAATGTCATTTTCATTTCATACTTTCTCAGATGTGCAAAAGTTCTGCAGATGATTTCAGAGAATATTTGAAAACACGTAAATAACTGATATGTAAGATTCCCCACGGAAGCACTAGCTTGTTTTAGGTGAATCGTGAAGACTCCGCAGCGCTGGAAACTCCGAGGTAGCTCGGCTTGCGTGGCAGCTGTCTGGTGGGTGCGTCCCTTGCCACTGGAACGCGGAGCGGTGGCCCCGAGGGCGTCTCCCTGCCCATGAGGCCGGGTCTGTGCGCGCGGCCTTCTGGCTCGCTTGCATTTTCCTTGTCTAAGTGCCTGGAGGCCTGGGAGCAGACCCGCCACGCCAAGGAGGGTGCGCTGTTCCAGGATGCAGGAATGGCTGCACGTCCCATCTGCTCCCGCCCGGCTCGAGGACACGGCCCGGCCACCTGACGCCCAGGCAGAGTTCCCTTCTCCCCCTGGCTCTCATTTGGTTTCTTAATCATCTGCCTCCACCAACCTAACTTGTTCCAGATTTGCAACTTCAGGCTCGCAGGGACGCGGCTGGGCCACGTTCTCCATCCCCTTAGGGACCTCGAGCAGAGACAGTCACCGCAGTGCGCCCACCCGCACGGCCTTCGCGGCTGCCCATGACAGCAGGCGGCCTGTGGGGCTCCTTCCCAGTGCACGGACCCTTTCGGAGAGCGCATTGCTGTGGGCAGGGGACACGGGGCAGGGACCTCGCTGCCCCAGGCACCGCAGGCCTTCCTTGCATTGGCCGCACAGCCCCTGCCGAGTCAGGCGGGCTTGGAGAGGGAGAGGGTCCCCCAGGGGTCAGGGCACAAGCCCGCGAGTCACTCGGAAGCTGGCGCAGCCGGCACCCCTGTGCAGACACTCGCCCCCAGGCCCCATGCCCCAGGCGATGGAGACGCAGGAGCCTTCCTGAGCGGGACCACCCATGCCGCCGCCAACATGGGAACCAGGTAGTCGTCTAGGCGTCCCAGGGCGCCGTGGGTGGCAGACTCTGTCCAGCCGCAGTGCTCCACTCGAGTGCCACCATCCCAGGTCACTCTCCTCAGTGGCAAGACCCCAGCCCGACTTCGTTCAAGCCTGCCACACCTCCAATGCCCGGCATCCCCTGGCACACCCCCGCTGCTGAGCCCCTTCGCCCTCTCCCCCCCCACACACACACGGGATAGGGAGGACCCGGAGGGTCCAGGGTGCAGTTCCAAAGGCCAGAAAATGGAAACCGTGTGAAAAGAATCCCCAAATCCGGCCGGGCCCGAAGCCCACTGGCTTACATGAAACTCCAGAAGCCCGCCCTCCACGGCCTCCCCGCCTGGGGGACAACCGGCAGGCACCCAGCCAGGCTGTCCCAGGGCTGGCATGGCCAACGACCTCCTGACCGTGGGTCTGGCGTGACTCCGGGAGGGGACAGGGGTTTTGGCCTCTCCCCGCCCTCTGCTCCGAAAAACTTTTAACTGGCCTTTAATCACATAAGCAGCCGACCCCAATAAGGGCATCGGGAGGGAGAGGCAGATAGAAACCGCCAGCCCTGTCACTTGAGGATAAAGGTCCTTTCATGCCCTGGGTCAGGTCATGGACACCGCAGCGGCCGCCACCCCTGGTCTTTAATTGCCTGTGCCCGGGCCTGGCCCATGCTGCGATGTCTTTTGACCTCCGAGTGCATGGCGGGCACGAGGCAGCACCCGGGACCGCCTAGGAGACCGCATGCGGCAGCACAGTCCTGGCGGGTCAGGCCCGTGTGCACCAGGGTATCAAGGAGGCAGCCAGGGACTCGCAGAGGGCGACGCCAAGCGCCCAGCGGGACCTGGTAAGGCCGCTGCCTCCGGAGCGGTGCCCGATTCCGAAGGAGGGTGACTCGCTGCCACAGGTGGCATGAACAGGTCACTTGTGCCCTCCCGAGCTCCATAGGGAGGCGAGACGTCCCTGAGTCGGGATCCCTCCTCCCCTCCTACTTTCCAGGAGCGAGGCCTGACACACACGCCTCCCTCCCCTCCCTGGGCTGCAGGCTCCTGCGTCGGGCTCCGGCAGCCTCAGGGACACTGGACCAGGGAGGCGGAACTGACCTCAGTCCTCCCCTTCAGTTCGTGGGCACAGCAAAGTGGAGAATTGGTACGTGCGCCCTGTCGAGGCTTACCTCTCTTGGCCGCCCTGAGGGTCAGGGCCTGCTTGCCTGCACTACTGGAATGCAGATGCCGCATGTGGCCACAATTTACAGTGGCTGCCCGGGACCCCCGCCCCACGTCGAAAGCTGCTGCCCGGAGCCTGGTGACCCTGGCCCTGACCTCACAGCACTGGGCTGTTTGTGCGCACACAAAAGAGAACACTCATATTTCCCCCCAACCCCGCACGGACTTAACACCTGCCACCCGCCCCCCCGTCGCCCCCCACCTCACACACGCTTTGCTGAGAAAGTTGTTCTCTCCGCTAGCAAACTTTGTCTTGCCCTTCTCTACTGTTTAATTCCATAGTTGTACTCACTTGTATGACTTAGAAAGTTTCATAGAAAGTCAGAAAGCAATTAGAGAGGCCCTTTTATTGGAGGCTCCTTGGGTGCCATGGAATCTTTTAAAGCAGTAGCTGAAACACCGAATGCAATCCCATAGAAGCCGCCAAAACTCCCACAGTGTTCAACTGGAGTCCTCAATACTTCGACAGACTTTCACCAGTGCGTTGGAAACCGTGGTGTTTCAACCCCCAGTTCTGCAGCCGCCTCAGAACAGCACGGTCTAGAACCTCTCAAGCCTTCCTTTCTCATCGCAATTTCCATTGTTGAAAGGGTTTACAGGGCCCGAGGGAACATTAATTAATGTCTGCAAAGTGTTCTGAGGGCTCTGTTTGACGAGTGCTTGGAAAACTTGAAGTGCTTTAATACAATGGCACACCTCCTGACTGTTTATTTGAAGAATAATAAAAAAATTCCAGCCAGTTTCTAGAAATGTGAGCTCTATTTTTTAAAATAAATTTTACCTCTCTGGGCTTTAAAATTGATCAGTTAAGATTTGAAAAATAAGCCGGGCTCGGTGGCTCAGCCTGTAGTCCCCACGCCTTTGGGAGGCTGAGGTGAGTGGATTGCCTGAGCCCAGGGGTTCGAGACCCGTCTGGGCAAGTGAGACCTCATCTCCACAATAAATCAAAAAATCAGCCGTGTGTGGTAGCTGCGCCTGTAGTTCCAGCTACTTGGAAGGCTGAGGCGGAAGGATCTCCGAAGCCCAGCAGGTCGAGGCTGCGGTGGCCGGAAGCGGCCAACTGCACTCCAGTCTGGGCAACGGAGTGAGACGCCCACTCAAAAAAAAAAAAAGATTTGAAAAATAGGTCAAAGAAATTATGCTTTGCTGGGGGTGGGGGGAAGACCACGTATGACCAACGTTTCAGCTTAATTGAATTTTGGTGCTAAATTATAACTCACTGAATAACTGGACTTGTATGGAATGAGGGGTAAAGGAGAAGGCAGGGAAGTAAGGGCAGCTGATTTTAATGGAAATACAGTCCTCCTGAACCAGGATGCTGTGGTTACCCTGTATAATAACAACTACAGCCTCCAACAACAGCCTAATTCCAAAGAGGTGAGGTTACCAGGCTGTCGCTTCCTATGTGAGAAAACTGGACATTGCCCCCTGTTTGATTTGTGGATTTTGGTGAATATTCTGATGTATTATTTAGTGCAGCAGGCAAGTCTTCTATATCCTCAGCTATTTTAGAGAATAACTTCTGTTCTTGCCAATAAAAATTAATCTCTTCCTTTAAAAGTCAGTATGTAAAGAAAGCAGGTGTTTTTTAAAGAAATAAAGTTTTTTTTGTTTTTTAAATAGGTACTTGGTTGTCAAATCAAGGTGCCAGGTTTAGAACAATTAGGATTTTGCTCATGGTGTGTGATGATAAATGTCTGTTTTACTGGATAGAAGTTTGTATCTGATGTTTCTGGATTAGCTTTTGGGGAAAAGAAAAGGTGATAGACTCATCATTAAGGAGTTATAATTTAGCTGCTAATAACATGAGCATCAGTTATGGGGGAAATGGATTGTTTTCTAACTCTATAAGGGGATAATTAAAATGAGTGTGCAAAAATGAAATACTTAATTTGAGATTGCTTTGTGTTAGTCATCAATGGTTTTGAGATTTTTCCCAAATAGACCCCCTTTTCTCTCTTGTTGTCCCTCCTGGTTCTGCTGCTGCCAGGGTGAGTTCCTCAGCCACTGGTCTCTTGCCCTGTGTCCACACTGTCCACTCCACCAGGCTACTGGCACCCTGCATCTCCTTTGCTTAGGTACATCAAGGCATGGGTTGGGGAGAACAACAGCCTTCAAGACTCCTAAATTCAAGTACAACCTCAGACCTTCCCAGCCCTGCCTTCAAAATCCTCTGCCTGGGACACACTGGGTTCTTCTGAGACTCTTTTTTTTCTTCTTTTAATTTTTATTTTAAAATTGTGGGGTACAATTCAGGGTGAGGTATACAAATATTCATTGTGCAGTTACCCTTCTTCTGGGACTCTTTAACAAATCTTTTTCCTCCCCTGCTTCTGAACTTCCCTCATATCCTTTTCCCCACCTGAAACACCTTTCAGCCTTCTACCTGTCCAGATGGCACCTCTGAGATCCAGCTCCACTCACTCTATCACCACTCAGACCTACATGGACCCAGCCCACCATGGACTTCTGTGGGCCTTGTGGTCCCATCTGTGTTTCATTGCACTGTGTTGTTCCTTATATTGCAGCATGCCTTTGGGAATATTTCTGATTGAGGAGAAAAGAATGGGACCTTCTTGAGAGCAAGTATCATTTCACACACTTATACACCTCTTGGGGCTCTGTCAGCACACAGCACACAGAAAGTGGGTCACCTACCAGTCAGTCGGATACTAACTTATAAACCAGAATCACATCTTACAAAAGTGTGGTACACTTGTCACAATTAATGCACCAATAGAAATATGTTATTTTTAACTCAGGTCCACACTTCCTTCATATTTTTAAAGTTCTTTTCTAATGTCTTCTTTATGTCCCAGGATACCATGTGACACTTAGTTATCATGTCTCCACTAGCTTCTTTTGGTTGTGACCATTTTTTCTGACTTTTCTTGTTTCTGATGACCTTGCCAGTTTTGAGGTGTCCTTGGCGGGTATTTTGTGGAATGTCCCACAGTTGGCATTTGTCTGATGTTTTTCTCATGATTATATGGGTTTTGCGAGGAAGACTAGAGAGGAAAAGTGCCATCTTGTCACATCCATCCAAGGGCACATGCCATCAGTATGCCTTATTATGTGGATGCTGACCTCCATCATCCGGCTGGCAACAAGTTACTTGTTGCGTCCCTTCCCATGGTGTCCTCTTTGGAAAGAAGTTGCTATGTGCTCAGCTCTCACTTGAGGATCAGAGAGTTGGGTTAACATAGATGCAAATGGCCAAGCATAGAAATAGTTATAGATATGTGTGTATACACAAGTTCTTCTTCACACATATGTGTATCCTTGCTCTGACAGCTGAGTGGGTCTAGAAGCAATGACATACCAGTAGCAATAAACACACCTTGTGCTCAGATATTGGTTTTTTATACCCTTCTCCAATATGAGAAACCAGGGATCCTTGTAGAAATGGGTTATGTAGGGTGGAGTATCTGAATAAAGTATTTGGAATTATTCTGCAAGGGAGATTCCGCTCATCTGTCCCCATTTATTTGCTCAGTCATTCATTTATAATCATGATTTATTTTGGTGTTCAAATTGTTCCAGCTTTGGCCATTGGGAACTTGGCTCCCCTGCCCTGCTGACATACCTGTCATTGTGGGTTTTGTTGGTGGTGGTGGGTTCTTTTGTTTTGCCTGTTTTAGGGGACAGAGTCTTGCTCTTTTGCCCAGGGTGGAGTACAGTGATATGATCGTAGCTCACTGCAGTCTCAAGCTCCTGGCATTAAGCAATCTTGTAACCTCAACCTCCCAAGTAGCTGGGACTACAGTCACACATCAGCATGCTTGGTTAACTTTATTTATTTATTTATTTATTTATTTATTTATTTATTTATAGTGACAAGGTCTTGATATGTTTCTCAGGTTGGTCTTGCACTCCTGGTCTCAAGTGATTCTCTTGCCTTGGTCTCCCAAAGTACTGGCATTACAGGTGTGAGCCAACACACCTAGCTTTTTTTAAAGCACTTTTTAACTTTCTGGCACTACAGGATACTCCAGGCTCTTCTTGCATATTTTCTGCCCTAGTCCTAGAATCAACCATTTCTCCAAAGTTTTCTCTTATTGGAGAAGGGTATTAGAAACCAATATTTGAGCACAAAGTGTGCTTATTGCTACTGGTATGCCATTGCTTCTAGACCCACTCAGCTGTTGGAGCAAGGACATATATGTGTACAGGAACTTGTCTATACAAACATATCTATAACTATTTATATTTGTGGTCATCTGTATCTATATTAAAATAAGCCTGAGTTCATGCTGATGTATGAAACTCCAACTCGTCACCACATGAATCCTCCTTACCTCGTCCTCTGGCTTGCCTGTCACAATCCATACAGTCATACAATGTTTAACACCTAAAAGCTGCTCTTCCTTAAAAACTTGTATTTCTTTTGAGCTACGTTCAACTTTTCTGACTGCTTGTTCAGTGTTTTTAAATGTACTGATTTATTTACCACCCCCCTGTGTCAGACAAATAGTGACTTAATAAGACACTCTGTAGTAAGTGCTAGAGACAGACATTTTGACATGGGAGCCCAGAAAAGGTTGCATTCCTTCCACCCCCCAAAATAGGAACATTCAGATCCCTACGAAACTAAGCAATGTGTGCTTAGGAGCTCTTGAAGTCTGTGAAGGAAGGGCAGTTCATAGCTGGCTGAGTGTGTAGCTTCAGTTTCAGGTAGGGATTGCCCCAGACTTCCTGAACTTTGTGCTCTTTGATAAAGGGAATTATGTCAGTAGACTTGGCTGGGGAAGGGGTCATGGTAGTGGTGGTATAGCTCAGTGGAGATCAGATCTCAGCTGCAATCCACCTTCAGCCCAATCCCATGGAGGACCTGGAGCATGAACTGCACCCAATTTGATCTCCCCCGGAGGCAGAGACAAGTATTTTTTTGTTTTGCATCTGAGTCTCATGATGTTGTCCAGACTGGAGTGCAGTGGCATGATCATAGCTCACTGCAGCCTTGACCTCCTGGGCTCAAGCAATCCTTCCACCTCTGCCTCCTGAGTAGCTAGGACTACACGTGCATGCCACCATGCCCAGCTATTTTTTTTTCTTTTTTAGTTTTGTAGAGACAGGTTCTCAATATGTTGCCCAAGCTAGTCTTGAACACCAGGGCTCAAGCAATCCTCTCTCCTTGGCCACGCTGAGGGCTGGGATTAGAAGTGTGAGCCACCGTGCACAGTTATAGGGCAATAACTGTTTCTTTTTCTTTTTTAAGATTTTAAAATATAGTTTATTTGAAAATAAACTGGAGCAAGAAATTAAGGGAGAGAGAAGATTCACCTTCCCAAGGTGGGGGAGGGGGCAAAGCCAGGAAGCATGGCGACAGTCATAGCTCAAAGAGCACATGGCCACACCAGAGTCTTGCAAGGCAATGGCCATCCAATAGAAATTTCTTAAGAATTTCAGTGTAGTATTGAAAATGTATGGCAATAGCACCCATCACTCTGGAGAAAAGCATTAAAAGATCATCAAATAGAACTATATGAGGGCTCGTCCTTTTTTTTTTTTTTTTTTTTTTTTTTTTTTAGTTGAAGTCTCACTGTCACCCAGGCCGGAGGGCAATGGCATGCTCACGGCTACCACAACCTCCACCTCCTGGCCTCAGGACCCTTCCACCTAAGCCTTCCAAGTAGCTGGAACTATAGTTACATGCTACCACGCCCGGCTAATTTTTTAAAATTTATTATAGAGACAAGGTCTCACCAAGTTGTCCAAGCTGGTCTCGAATCCCTAGGCTCAGGCAATCCTCTCGCGTTGGCCTCCCAAAGTGCTGGGATTACAGGTGTGAACCACAGAGCCTGGCTCCCAATACTCCTAACTCTCTAATTTAGGACTTTGCAAATGTGCAAAATGAGCTGCGGAATGACCAGGAAGCAAAGGAATTGAGACCTCAACCCCTTTCCTTTGGAGGATCCACATTCTTAGTGTTTCCCCAGTGCTGTGAGATTTGCTAGATGAACAGGACACCAAGGGTCCCTGGGGGAGGACTCACCTTGAGGGGTGAGTGGTGACTACTGACCCAGGAGAAGAGGGAAAGTTCAAGTGCACATGTGACTGAGCTACCACACATGACAGTCATCCCTTGGGAAAGTGACCCAAGAGCCCGTGAAGTGCTGAACACACCATTGTCCTCCACTTCTGCCTTCCCTTCCCAACTAAGTTCTGTGAAAGTGTCGTGACATCTGCAGCGACAGACAAAGCCCAGGCAGCCCCATGTACCACTCCAGTCCTCTGTCTAGAGGGTGTTTGGAAATGCTGAACTTCTGCCTATCTGGGACAAATGAAAGTTGGAAATGGATACTTGTGGGGGCTGTCAGCGTAGCTGAGTGCAGGGATGGGCTTCAGTTATTAACCTGAAAATTAAGAAGCAATTTTGCGAAGGAAGAAGATCATACCAAATATAATGAGAAAAAAATTTCTTTCAAACAATAATACCTTCCTTCCTAGAATACCACAATAACCTTTTTGGTTGTTTATTTAAATCTCTGCTGGCTTTGCTTTGGTTTCTGTTTTCCCTGGGGTTGGGGGTGAAACTGATTTCTAAAGACATTCTGCTCACCAGGTGCACTGACTCACACATGTAATACCAGCACTTCGAGAGGTTGAGGTGGGAGGTGTGCTTAAGCCCAGGAGTTCGAGACCAGCCTGGGCAACATAGCAAGAATTTGTCTCTACAAAAAATTTTTTAAAATAAAATAAAAAGTCAGCCAGGTGGTGGTGTGCAGTTATAGTCCCAGCTACTCGGGGGGCTGAGGCACAAGGATCATCTGAGCCTAGAAGGTCAAGGCTGAGGTTGACCATGTTCATGCTGTGGCCCTCCAGCCTGGGCACAAAGATTCCCAACTCAAAAACAACAACAACAATAAAACATTCTGTTCAGACATCCATTTCAAGTAATAGAACACATGGTCTAAGGAAAGTCATCCAGGAAAGGCAGCTGTACATTTTCTCAACTGACTTGAGATTGCCTCTGAGAAGGGCATGGAGTAAGAACAGAAAGGAACTGCCCTCTTGGTGTATGGAACACTGTGTCCTCAGTGCTTCTTGGGGCCCATATCTCAGCTACAGTTGGTATGAAGCTTGCGACCTCTGGGGCCATAAAACTCCCAATAATAATTCATCAGGTCCTGAGAATTCTCCTAAGTACATTTAGATCAAGTGTATGACATTTCCCCCCATTAGGCAGCATTGGCTAATGGCCTAACAATGTAGATGGCTCCACCAAGCCACACAACTGTATCATAAATGTTCAAATGAGGGGCAGCTGTGGAGTTGATGGGTGGACATAAAACAGCAGTTTATGCTGGTGTCAAGATCAAGCACCAGGGCACTGGGCAAATGGGACCCTTTGCATGTCAGATTAGTCATATTTAAGGAAGAATATTAATATGGACCACTTGTGTCTGGTGTGAGGATTATATGAGGTAAATGCTTGGCTAATGTAGGAAATTAAAGATGATGGCATATTTTTCTGTTGAAACATATGTTTAAACCAACAAAGCATGGATGAAGAGGCCTCTGCTTTCCAGAGTGGTGGTTACTGATTTTTCTAGTTGAGGACACCCTTCTATAATATCAGAAATTCACAGATGTTCACACTTTTAAGAACCATCCATTGAGTAACTGTGTAATGATCAAATGTAACTATAAATTCAATAGCACTTTAAAATTAATTTCTATTTTACACATTCCAACAGCATTTTCCCACATTTAAAAATCATTTGCACCTACATGTAGAATCTATTATTTATTCCATCTAGAATAAAATACTTGCAGCAGATATAGGTTTGAAGAAGTCTTATAGTAGTAACTTCTGGTTTGCAAAGGAATATACAGTCAGAAGGGATGAATCATTTGTCTTAAGGAGAACTAGGTCTGCGGTTCCTGTGGGAGTCCCGAGAGAGAGATTTAAAGTGGTTGGTACAGGGGCGCTAAAATTTGGGGGATGGAGGTTACTACTGAGAGTCCCAGTTGGTAAGGTCCAGGCCCTAGAACGTGCTCCAGATGGGGAAGGGGATGCTTTTAGAAAGATGGGACAAGCCGGGTGTGGTGGTTCATGCCTATAATCCCAGCACTTTGGGAGACCGAGGTGAGAGGATTGCTTGAGTCCAAGGGTTTGATACCAGCCTGGGCAACTTGGTGAGACCTCATCTCTACAATAAATCAAAAAATTAGCCAGGCGTGGTGGCATGTGCCTGTAGTTCCAGCTACTTGGAAGGCTGAGGAGGAAGGATTGCCTGAACTCAGCAGGTCAAGGCTGCGGTTACCATGAGCGTGCCACTGTACTCCAGCCTGGGCGACAGAGTGAGACTCAAAAAAATAAAAATAAAAAATAAAAAAAATGAAAGATGGGGAAAGTGAGTCAAGTGAGTTGGTTGACTTCTGTTCTGGAATGGATGTGGAAAGAGAAAAAGAAGAACCAACTTCCAAAACAATTAAACTGTCCGATTAAATGAAAATGTTCTATATCTGTGCTGTCCAGTGTGATAACCACTGAGTGTAGCTGCTGAGTATTTTAAATGAGGCTAGTTAGTTCAACTGAAGAAGTGACTTGCACCAATTTCATATAACTTTGATTCATTTAAGTTTAAATAGGCACATGTGGCTACTGGCTACTGTCTTAGACAACAACACAGCTCTCACGTTTGGCCAGGACTGCCTGAAGAGATCCTGATATCATCATTAAGTAGTTTCCTCTTTCTGAGAATCAGCTGATGCCTATTAAAGGCTGGCACCCTTCAATCCTTCAATCTAAGGTACTACTTCTTTCCAGAAGCCGTAAAATGCTCCTAGATGAAACTGAGTTGTTTTATCCCACGGCACCAAGGCACTCTGCTTTTGCCACATTTGAATCAGGTTTTCGTCAGTCATTAATTAGAAACAATGTAGAAGCAAAAACATCTAAAAGAAACCCGGGCCCCGGATGTTAAAGCTGTCATTTTTTTACAGAGCCTCATGATTCAACGATTAATGGACCTTAAAACAATCATAAAACATCAAGGCCTTTGCTCAAGCTTACAAGAACAAGAATGGTTTTACTTCTGCTCCAGTCTTCTCGTTTTAAATTCACTGGGTGTCACCGGGCTCTGTAAACACTTTTAAGTATTTTGACATTGTAGTATGAGATGTTGTTAATCTGTTTCCTCCCTGACCTTCATTGGCCAGCAGCATGTTGCGACTCAGTGGAAAATTCATGAAAAACAGCAAGGATGTACTCGGTGACATAGATTAGGACACAATAAACCTAAATAATGACCATAATGTGCAGATTTCGATTCAATAAACTGACTCACCAAAGATTTATTGAGCATCAGTCTGCACCAGGCGCTCGGTGGATACATGCACATATTATATATTTTATTTGCATGATCCTCAGCACAAACATATGGGGTCAGCATTCATGCCCCCCATTTTATAGATGAGCATGCTGAGACCCGGGTAGGCATGCAGCTAGGAAGGGGCAGAGGTGGGATTCAAAACCAGGTTTTCTGACCCCCTCCCAAATAACACTTCTTTTTCCAATACCCCACTGTAGGACATTAACCTTTGGCTTATGGTCTGGGGAAAATTGTATCTTTTAAAAGTGGCCATGGCAATATTTACAGTCCCATGTTCTCTTCCAGAACCCCTTCAGCTGCCCTCTCAAGAGGTGGGGTCTATTTCCTCTTCCTGCAAACTTGGTCAGGGTGACAGCCTAAAAAACAGAATGCAGAAACCAGGGCTACCTGACTTCTGTGGCAAGGTCATAAAAGGCAATACAGAATCCACTTGGTTTTCTCGCAGGATGCTCACTCTTGGAACCCAGCCGCCATACTGTGAGGAAGCCCAGGCTAAACAGAGACAATGTGTGGGTGTTCCAGCTAACAGCCACCCGCCCCCCGCCCCCAGCAAAGTTTCCAGCCAATAGTCACCATCAACCTTAGACTCATGAGTGAACAACCTTCAGATGATCTCAGCCCCCAGCCTTCAAGCTGCTTCAGCTGATGCTAATTGGAGCAGAGACAAGCTGTTCCCATAAGCCCTGTTGAAACTCCAGATTCATGAACGGAATAAATGTTGTTGTTTTAAACCACTAAATTTTGGGGTGGTTTGTTATGCAACAACAGTTACTGGAACATAGTCAAACTTTAATGAAACTCTACAGAATAGGAAAATGCTTCAATTCCCTCATCAAAGATATCCAGTGCCAGAAGATGGGTTCCCATGAAAGAAATCCTGAGGGGGTGGGGGAGATAAAGGTCTTGGCTATAGAAAAACACACACAGAGAATGCGGAGGCTTATTCTATCAGGGAATTGAATGGAACATTTGAAGGAGAAGAGAATGGGATGCCTAATGAATATACTACAAAGTTCAGATTTATGGGATTATGCATTTATTGCTTTGACTGCTATGATCTATCTAGAGCCTCAAATGGCTTTGGACTAATTCACTAGCTTGGCTAGTCCTTCCTCCACTTCTGTCTCCTAGGGGTATGGGGTGGCACTGGGTGTTATTCCACAATGTTCAGGAGATGTGAAAAATGTTCCTGGCATAGTAGAAAGAAGCACTAATAAGGCAGAAAAGCATTTTAGTCTTAATCTTGCTGCTATTCTTGATAGTTTGGGCAAACTGAAAGACTGGGTATCGTTATGGAGATGTAGCTATATAAACAGCTCAAGGAGGTTGCCAAAAGGTGACAGTGACTTCTAGCTGACGCTCCTGTATTTCACCAAATCAGAAGTTAAGTTTAACAGTGAAAAACCTAAAAATCCAACATGGATATCATTTTTTTCTGTCCACCTTCGTGGTGGCTCCATTTCGTGTCATCCTATGTTGGACTGTCCAGAGGCGCTGGTAAACTCATCAGGTCCCTCTCAAATACATTTTTTCCTTCCCTGGTTAAAATTCCTTTGCCTATCGTAAACATTTCAAACGATTTCTTTAATTCTGATATTTTGGTAGTGATAGTCAACTTCATTTATATGACTATATACTCCAAAGTACCTTTATTTCTAAGATGTGTTATAAATACCAGGAGAAAGAGGTATTTTGTATGAGCTTCCTAAATACTACTGAAAACTATCCATAGGTGTTGGTAGCAATATTTAAAGGAGCTGTTCCTTTGGAAGAAATTTAGATTAATTGGGTCGCTTTTAAAACCTGTAATACTGCTATGGTTACATCCTTAGAATCACAAAATGCTTAAGGTATAAACAGGATTTTTTTTCCTTTTTATTGATGGCTGTGAATTTTCTCAGCACACCTGTACTATCAAGGTAACTTTTGCTATAAACAGCATTTTAAAATTATCACATAAAAAACTATCAAGCACTAAATTAGAAAAAAACAGAAATTCGAAAGTGATAGTTAAATTTATGAAGCAATTCTGCTACACTCAAAGGCTCATTGCTTGACATGTAAAAAATTTTGAGCTGCGTGTAAGACCTGGGTATGAATTTCTCTCCAGTGGGGAACCACGCTCCACGCCAGGCTCTAAATGAGAGCCACATGCAGAACATATGCGCTTCGGATGTGTGCTTGTTTGCATGACTAATGGAGATAATATTAAAAGTCTTTTCTCATCATTTCAATTCTTTCATTTTTTATTTTTTTTTTTTAATTTGGCTGAGTGCCTTTTTTCCACCTCCAAGAGCTGTTAATTTTGTTCGCTGCCGAGCAAAAGTCAAAGTCAGAGTCTAAACAGCTTGTAATGAGTTTTCAATGGCCCATCTCAATGAAATTGAGGGCAAAGACCAGCAGGCTCAGGCGGTGTCAGACCTCGGAATTTATTAGCGAGGGTGCATTGTGTTCTGGGGACGGCGTAGAGGAGGGACTGCAGTTCCTGGGCTCTTCAAGAGGCGCCCTGGCCCTTATTAAAAAGTGGTGACAGTGACAGGGCACACACTATCAGACCTATCTGCCACAACCTCCACTGTTGCAGGGTCATACCTGGTTGGGAATGAAGGAGAGAGAAGTCAGTTGAAGGAAAGAAGGGTTTCCATCTGGCAGTGATGCAGCCATTCCTATCTCTCTATTCCATCATCAATCAGTGAAGGAGGTGCTGTTTCCTTCCTATAGGATTGTGGAATACCAACCTCCCCCACCCACACATACCTGGCACAATCTGATGATGGTGACTTAGGCAAAATGAAGCCATCCTCCTTTCTTCAACTCTGATTTCATTTCTTTAATTCTTTTACAATTTCTCCACCACTCCATTTCCAATAGATCACTATGACTTTACTTCCAAGAATACCCTTTAAACCCACATTATCCTCTTCTGCACAGATTCAAAATCTCCATATAAAACAGAGTTCTGAGGCCAGGCACGGTGGCTCATGCCTGTAATCTCAGAGCTTTGGGAAACCGAGGCGGGAGGATTGCTTGAGTCCAGAATTCAAGACGAGTCTGCGCAACATAGCGAGACCTCGTCTCTAAAAATACAAAATGAAACAAAACAAAACAGAATTCTGCATGAGCCTGCCAAATACATTCTGCACTTGAGAATGGAGATCAATTGACTAGATTCTTTGGCCAAAGAAATGTTCTGCAAAGTTACAATAATAACACACATGAGCAAGACGTAGCCTAGGAAGGGAAAAAACCCTCTTTCACAGCCACACCTTTTCATTTAAGTAGGAAACTGTGGGGTTTGCAATAAAGGACTGGCTTCTCCTATGAGTGGAATAAATTAGGATTGTTGGATCCTGCGAGGCCAATTTTTATATAATCGATATTAAAGTATAATTGAGTTCAACACATTTTTTTATAAAGTACCTACTAGACGCTGGGCACAGTGATAGGCAACAGAAATTTCATGGCAGGTCTGGTGATGAAACTCAACTGATCTTTCTTACCACTGATTCATTTCTTCAATCAATGAATCATTCATTAATTCAGTTACTCAATGTATTCACACAGATTTATAAAATAGGTGTTAAGAACAAAGCTATGGACTAAGTTCCAAGGAAAAAGGCTGTTCTTTGTTCTTAACTAATTTAGATGCTAGTGGGACATACAATTTCAGAGTAATATAGTGGATTGCCAAAGCCTTCCACAAACCACTAACTTCCTACTTATTTAAATGCACTTGCTTTCCCAGTGCTAATCTCATTCCACTTACCTGTTCACCTCCATCCCTAGACCTATCCTTGGTCTCTTTGTACTACTTCAAGTCTCTTTCTATGTCCTACAGCCTTTCTGGAAAAACCAAACACACATTAAGAGCCTTGTGAGAGTGCCTTGCACTTACCCTGCAAATATCAACCACAAACAAAACAAACAGAACACAAAGCAACTTTGCTCTTTGTGTTTAATGTATCTGTATATTTGAAAAGCACATCTGAACTGAGAGTGAGATTCACTCATATGCACATTCTTAGTCACTTGCACAATGACAATAATGCCAGTAATTGGAAGCAGCAGCAGTGGAAGCAATCACTCTGTGCCAGCTTCTGTGATCGACTCCTTTCACGCATTATCTCATTTAATTCTCTAAAAGGCAGGTTCTATTTGTATTCCCTTTTGCTGATAAAAGGTTGGCAAAGGTTAAGCGATTTACACCAAATCACAAAACCAGTTCGTTTTAGATCAGGGAAATCTGACTCAAAAATCTATAAAATAACAACATTCAGTTTAAATCGTAAATCCTACACAGCTTGACTCTTCTAAGCAAAAATTGAAATGTCTCTTTGTTTGAAAGTGAAATGTCATGGATCCATATACATTGAGTAGAGGGACAAGGGTGGGGGCATGTGCTTGGAAGAGGTCTGTATCCAAGACTCACCATCCATTTTAAAACTCTGTGGATAACTTTTTTCAGGAAAAAAAAGGAAAGGGGAGAAATATTTTTGTGGAGTAAGAGTTCAAGAATTCCCCTATAAGGACCAGATTCTTTACTGACTTTGAAGGCATTCAAATGCCAGCCACATAAATATCCTCACTGGAGCCGGGCTCGGTGGCTCAGCCTGTAATCCCGCGCCTTGGGAGGCTGAGATGAGTGGATTGCCTGAGCCCGCGGGTTCGAGACCCGCCTGGGCAACTTGGTGAGACCTCATCTCTACAATAAATAAAAAAAAAAAAATCAGCCGGGCATGGTAGTGCACGCCTGTAGTTCCAGCTACTTGGTTGGCTGAGGCGGAAGGATCGCCGGAGCCCAGCAGGTCGAGGCTGCGGTGGCCGGGAGCGGCCACTGCACTCCAGTCTGGGTGACTGAGTGAGACTCCGACTCAAAAAAAAAAAAAATCCTCATTGGAAGCTAAAATGGTGAGCATTTTTTTTAAATGGGAGGAAGATAATTACAAATAAAGCTGTCCAGAAAGCTGTAGCATGAAAGAAATAAAAAATTACATGGAGCAATATGTATACTTACCTTTTTTTTTTTTGTAATTTACGAAACTTCAATTAGAGAGCTTGGTGCTTAATCGTCTATATTGGGGGACGCCTTATCATAACTTTCTAAACCATCAGACCATCCATTGACTGAAAACAGTCCAGTGAGTGCAGGGGAGCAGATGCTATCTTTAGAGGAACTTGCTATGGTTGTCATATGCTTGATATAACCTAGACACACTGACCTTAGCCACTAATGAATGCGTTTGCAAGTCTGAACAATTACTTTTGAATTGTGGCCTGAAATTAGGAAGACCCTCGAATGTTGGCAGTTGAATCTTTGTTGCCCTTGGCTTCTTTGACTGTCAGCTGCTGTTGCAAGTCATTCAGCAAAGGAAGCCAATGGCAAATTCAATCACTGAGGACAGGCTCTGCACAGTCATTTGCGTGGCAGGCTAGTTCTGATCCTGCACGCTTATCCCCAGACTTCCAAATTTGTGGGAGAAGGAACAGGTATAGAGTGTCACTTTCTTTGGCATGAATTTCATAGCCAGTGTCTGGAGGTTCCCACAGAATCATAACCTGTGGACATCATCTGACTTCACCTGGCCACCCCTTTCCAGGCGGAATCTCAGGACAACGTATCTACCTTTGTGCTGAAAGCACATGTATGCATTTACAGAAAACCAGGCCCTGGTGTTCTTCTGAAACACCGTGGTTGAAAAGCCCGACTTTTTTTGCCACGGAACAGTGAACATTTATACAATCATTAAAATCGCATCTACCACCATATTTTTTCTCCTTCTCAGTTTTAATACATTTTTATAATTGCATTGAAGATATTCTAACCCTGTTTTTAGTGCAAAGATAAAATTTATGAACCGTGACAAACGTATCATCTCAGAGCCAACCCGAAGGATAACAATGTGCTTGGCGAAACCCAAGTGTTCATTCCTTTCTGCCCATTTTAATGGGATGGGTTAGAAAAAGAGTTCATCGGAACCCCAATCCCGGAATGCCAGATGCGGGGGAGTTTCCCAACTCATGCCCGAGATTCAGGGTGCATTTCAAGGAAACGTATTCATTCACACAAATTTTTTTCCTAAAGTTACATAACTGGAACTTCCACTACTATGCATTTTTATTTTTTATGTTGAGTATAATTATGGCAGCTTCTGTCAAAACAGCCAAAGACATCTAATTAGATTTGTTCTTCCAATGACTCACCAATTCCCCCTTTATTGTTTTCTGCATTTCCTTTAGGGTGTATTTTTGGATGACATAAGAAAACGGGCAGAGGGAACAACAGAAAGGTCAGCATACAAAGTGACAGAGAAGCTGGGTCTCAAGGTTCAGCTGGGGCCATCAGGGAACTGTGTGACCTTGGACAAGTCCCTCTGTCTCTGAAGGCCTCTCTCTCCTCATCTACAAAAGGAGGGTTTTGGAGGGGATTTTTTAGCTCCGAAGTGTCATGTTATAACGATATTTAAAACAAAATAAAACACCCCAACTTTCAGACTGTATCACCGGTGAGAAAATCACTTTCACAAGAAAATCTTAAATGTCGATGTCGTTCTTAAAAATCCAGCCATCACATATGTTTGGATGTGTATTTGCTAACCCAGATGAACACCATAAAATAAAAAAAGAGATTTTCATAAGCATCTACCCTGGGGTTTTCATTCCTCCTTGCGGAGTGTACCCTAGTCATGAACTCTGCTACAAAGAGAACACGAGAGATGACTAACTCCAGATGAAGCTTCCTTCATTGCCTCCCTTTTTCTTAAGAAAGGCGGAGTTTTAAATATTTCTCAACTTTACATAATAGCCTTGCATAAGACACAAGCACCAGGGACCATAATGACGTGGAGGTAATCTACACAATTTAAAAACACTTATTGTGACAAAATGGATTGACGAGGTATAGGCGACACAAGCACACATAAATGAAATGCATCCCACCGGAAAAGCATTTTGCTCACATTGTCATTTACGGCTCCTGAATTAATAGACCAAGAAAGGCACCACCGGCCCCAACAAAATGCCGTAAAATCACTGGCAGCAGCAGTGAGTGGTGTCTCAAACTTTAATTCCCCTGGGGAGAAAAGGACACTGCCTAATCTGTATTCAGTCCTGACATTGGCCGCATCTGATATGGAACATTAGCTTCTAAGTCTCTCAATAGACTAGTGTCCTTCAGTTTATATTACTTTATGTTAATAGTAGAAAAATTACACACAACATCATTTATCATTGTTATACTCTGCTATACATCCCATAGCTTATTTTAATATATTTATTTACCCCAGAGATGGTGAGAAATTAAAAATATATATGTTTCAAGAAAAATTTATAGGGAAAGAATCACTGTAAATCTCTTTAAAAAAAAAAAAACCAACAACAACTCCCTTGGGGGTTGAGGGGAATATATCGCATAGCAAGGCTTGTGAATGATAAGACGTTTTCTGCCTAAGGACGACAGCACAGGCTCTACGATAATTCCTGGGGCATGAGCACATAACAAAACTCGGCATATTAATGATAATATATCTTTTGTTCCCTCATCTTACCAGGTTTTTCATTTGTCGGTTATATCCTTGGATCCCTTTGGTTCTGTTATTAGCTTTTTTGACATCTGACCTCTAGCTAGGGAAAGGCAAGATTTGTGTTTTTTTTTCCTTTTGAAAAGCACTGCCAATCTGAGTCTGACTTGTACTTTTTATGACCCGGAATCCACAAGCACAGAGCACAACCTCAGTTCGGATTAAAAACAGCAACAAGACTGTCCTTGTGTTCAGTGCCTTAACTCCCGCCAAGTCTTGGTTTTGCTCACACCGTGGAGATGGTGCGGTGGGTTCGGGTTGTGCCCCAGTCCAGGCTCTGTGCGTCACAGGCATGCCACCCCATCTCTCTGAACCTCAGAAACAAAAGGAGAAGACTGGACTCCATAAGCTAAGATTCCTCAAAACCCTAGTGGTTTTTTTGACCCAGAGAGTTTGCTGGGATATTGCTTGTTCCGTATCACATTCCCATGCAACTGGATGGATCTTTCTATTTTTCAGATAAGCAAACAGAAACTTAGCGATATTGACATGACTATGGTTCCAGGTTGAAAAAACAGCTGGATCAGAAGTGGAAACACCTTGACCCCCTTGCCACCAGCACTCCTGTCTTGACTCCAGGCTGCCTAGAGAACATCGCTACAAATGAGGGCAATGGAAATATATCTGCTTTAGGTGTTTAGGTTCATGACTATACACTTGTGCCTGTCAAAGCTGCCTTTTTATATCTTATTTTTCATTTATTTGTTTTTACCACTTTGGCACTTAAAAACAAAAATGCATACCCTTGTTATGCCTGGTTATATAATATAGTCTTCTGATTTTGTTTTCTTATTCTGGTCAGAGGTACTGTCCTGAGACAATCTTTCCCCTTTAGCAGATATTCTTGGGTAAGAAGGTACTCTCAAAATTATGCCATTTCATCTATACCCAGGAGGCTGGCAGGGCAGGTGCTATTTCCCAATTCTATTGATAAGAAAAATTGTGACCAAAGATACTTACTGACCAGTCCTAGCAATGAATGGCTGGATGACTGAGCTGAAAATGGAAACACAATTCTGGCTCCTAGCCCAGGCAGCACCCTTTCTAATACTTTGTGATGCTACTCATAAATAGATATATCTGTGATGAATGTGGACAATAATTTTTTCCAAAAGGCAAAATAAAACAGGTATCATTTATACAAGGCAATGCAATGTGAAAGCAATATAGCAAGCCATCTACGAAAGGTAGCAAGGCAGAGAAGGCAATGTGTTCACTGAAAACATCTATCTTGTCTCCTAAAGGCATCACTAGACTACATTTCCCAGACTCTTTTGCAGTTGGTTGTGATCACATGATTGAGTTATGGCCAATGGGAAGAAGGTGGAAGTGATCTCACTGCTTCTAGGCTTGACCCATAAAATCTCCTGGGAATCTCATACTTTTTCTTCCCCTGTCTGATGTCTGGATTTTAAGGATCCAGCAGAGGATTTGGAAACTCTGGAGGATGGTCAAGCCCCAAATGTCAAAGCATGGGTCCCTGAATCACAGCATGGGAGGCCAGATGCTAAATGTCTGCATTGACTATTACTTCAACTTCAGTTCTGGGAGTTGTTTGTTACAGCAGTTGGCCAATCTTGATTAAAGGAGGAAGGTTCTGAAACAAAGGCTAAGAGTGTTTCTAAATGTGACAGCTAGGTAGACATGCAGAACTGTTCTCATTGCCAGACTAAAGTATTTGCTATACAAGGGGGACCCCCCGCTCAGAAAACAGACTCCATTTATAAAACTTGTGTGTTTATTCTTACATGTTTAAACTTCAGTCACCTTCAAAATACTTTCTGTTTGATGCAATACACCTATTGAGATACTATTCCCACTATTCAAAATAGTTTTTGAACCCATCGGTTTTGATGCCTTTTTGTGTTTCTGCCATTTCTTGTTTCACCTCTTCCATATCGGCAAAAGTTCCCCTTTGAGGATTTTTTCATCTGGGACACAAAAAAAGGTGCTCGAGGCAAGTTTTCGGTCAAAAATTTCTGAACATTCAATGTGGTATGAGGAGGTGCGTTGCCATGGTGGAAGAACCAGTCATCTGTTTGCTACACCTCGGGACGTTTCTTCCATAAATCATGACACAAACTTCTCAAAACTTCCAGATAAAAACTGTGGCTGACTGTTTGATCCGGAGGAAAAATTTCTGAATGTACTACAAGGGGTTCACCATCCAAAAGATAATTCTTATTTTGTGGGGGTGTCCCTCTTGTATATGCTATGCTCTCTTTCAACAAGCATTGCTAGGAACTGCCTGATCAGACTTGAGATCTTTAGGTATAAACACTCACAAAAGGTTCTTTGCCTTATCGTAGAGATCATCTGATTTTCTCAATCATCAATTATCTTTCATTTTGTTCACTTACTTGAAACTTCCATTTTTGCTTCTATTTGCTGATAATAATAATAATAATAATAATAATAATAATAATAATAATGGCCAGCATTATTGGGCACTTACTATATTGCAGCCACTCTCCTATATACTATATACTCTATATGCAGTGTCTCATTCCATCCTCAAATATATTAGATAGATGTCATTATTGTCCCCATTTTACATGACTGAGAAACATAAGACTTGCCCACTAGACTGAAGTCCCAGAGCACACGCAATGCAGGTTATGTATTGATTAATAAAGGAATTCTAAAGCCAGGATTAAAAATTAGTGTTAAATTGCTAAGTGAGGTTTGCTGCTCCCAGACAGCACAGTCCAGAAATCTGTGTGAAAAATGATACTCCGAATTCCTTTTTACAATCAGGGAGACCAGCAGTGTCCAAACAACCTGCGTGAGATGTAGAGGATATTGTGAGCACTCCATCCAGACAGAGGTTGCACTCAGAGTCCAAGGGCTTCCTTTCGGTCCTACTCATTCACAAAACTGCTGGGAAGAAAGAAGGGAATAGTGGTAAAAAGCCACCTTTCAGGGTGAGACTGCCCGGACCCAAGACCTCTACTTAAGATCCTGGGTAAGTTATAAAAAGTATTTGTGCCTCTGTTTCCTTGCATCTAGAAAAAGTGAAGTGTAAATAACATAATGCCTGCCAACCACTTAGCATGATAGCTGGCACCTTTTGAGCACTCAATAATTTAGGCTATTATTACTGTCATTTTTGACATCATCACCATCACCTCCACCACTGGCACCATGCTCCAAAACAGAATCTGCTTAACCACCAGTGTCCCAAATGAGTTGGCTAGAGAAACTGCCAGTCTGAAGACTCTAACTCCCATTACTTACGAACTCCCCAAAATGCTTATATGATGATGAAATTAATTTATCAACCACAGATATTTGCAGTTTGCCAGGCACAGAGCTAACATACAAAAAGAAAGTTATTTCTTTGTTGGACTCAGCCAAGGGCAGACAGGTGCCAGCAGTCATAGTTGACAGCTCTGTGCCCTGTGCCTGCGTTAGGATCTGCCTGGGCTCACAGCCTGAAGACATGGGTCTCCATCTTCTCTGGACAGAGCATCACTGTGACAGCAGAGCTAATAATAACAGTAAGAGTAATGACAATGATAACAGCAGCAGTAATGACAGCAGGAACCAGCTGTAACTTTCCAAGGTCTTGCTGTGGGTCAGGCATTGTGCTGACCACATGAAGACCTAACCTCACATAATCCTCACAGCAACCCTAAGTGGTATTAGGGTCATTACCTCCTAGATATTATTTACTCATTTTTTGGGTGAGAAAATTGGTATTCAGAGAGCTTAAGTATTTTGCTTAAGGGGACACAGATAGGAGAATTTGTCATAGTCTTTTTGGGTTTCTATAGCAAAATATCATAAGCTGAGTAGCTTATAAACAACAGAAATTTATTTTTCACAGTTCTGGAGGCTGGGTAGTTCAAGATCAAGGCAAAGGCAGATCCAGTGTCTGGCCAGGGCCCTGCTTCCTCATAGAATCACAGTTTTCACGCTGTGTCCTCCCATGGTGGATGAGCAAGGCAGCTCTCTGGGGTCTCTTTCACAAGGATACTAAATCCCATCGTGAGGGCTCTGCTCTCATGACCTAATCACCTCCCCAAAGGCCCTATCTCTTAACAAATAAATTTTAGAGGGATGCAAACATTCAGGCCATAGCAGGATTTGAATGCAGGCCACTGTAACTCAAAAGCTTATATTATTAAAAACTATGCCTTGTAGCATGGGTCTTTCTGAGCCCTACCTGCCCATAGGCCCTCTTCCATGGCAAAACTTTCATTGCATTTGAATTGGATTCCTCTTTGAACTCTTCTACATAATGTTTACGCCATTGAAAGGATGAATTGCATTTGTAACATTTCTGAATGAAATCATAAGTCATTTTCATAATGACTGGACAGTGTGAAAAAAATAATTTTTCTGTGTGTTATGTGGGTGCACTGCATAATATTTAAACAACAAGCGTTACTGCTAGTGTACTACAGCTGTGTTTTATGCTAATAACCAGAATCATTTAATCATTATGAGCTAATGACCTGCAAAATTTCATTTTAAAAATGAAGTCGTAGCTGGGCCTTTGGAAGGCAAAATTGGATAAAAAATGAGGAAAGCCAATGTTCAATTTGTATTCTTGAGTGGAGAGCAGCTGAATAGTCTGTGCTGTGCCATACCAAGTTTGAGTATTTGGGTGGAAGCAGGAAGGAAATTCTGTATCTTAAGGGACTTAACAGTATCACTTGGGCACCAATAGCATAAAGACCCTGTTACAGCATCATGGTTATCAACAGAGGTTTCAGCCTATGTCTTTCCTCCTGAATCTGCATAGCCTTCCCATCATCTAGTGTGGAATCTGTTACTGCTAAACCCTGTGGGTGGGCAGAGACCAGAGCAGTGAACAGTATAGCTCCCTGCTGATGATCTTGGTGAATGACTTGGCCTCCCTGGGCTTCTCCTCACCTGACCGCTCTCTTCTCCTCAGAGAGAGGCACTACTCTCACCCTCAGTCATGCCACAATGCTTTGGCCAACCCATCTCAGATTTCTATAGGTGAGATGCTCCTACAGACTTCCTCCTTCCTTACTAATAGAATTGTGATTCTGTTTGGGTGGCAAAGTCCTGGGGGATGAATCATGGTCAGCCTAAGCCAGATGTGGTGTGATGCATCTACCCTGATGACCCTAAGTCATCACTATCCCCTTATCCATGCCCTTTGTCAAGAAAACATGCTATGCCCTCGGTTTGTTAGGTAGGACTGAATTCTTCATCTTTGAATTTGACCGTATGATTTGGTTTGGTCCAGAATGAAGAAGTGATGGGGAGCCAGTTCTGAGCTTTGTATGTTTCTGTCTGGTTTTTTTTTTTTTTTTAAATAATGTTTCTGCCCTTACTATGAAAAAGAAATTTCCAGGAGCAGGAGGACAGGGACCTGAGGTAGGGCCATGTTGCTCTAGCCAAATGTCACCTAGATCAGCCAACCCCTGGCCCACTTCCAGACTTACAAGCAAAGTTAGCAGAGTGATTCAGGGGTGCTCAGCCAAGTTCAGCTAAAACCCAGAGACTGTGAAGATCAAATGTATATTTCTATGTGCCACTGAAGTTTTATGGTGACTTGTTACACAGTATGCTTGTGGCAATGGCTAACCAATACATGAAACAGCCCACTCTTTTGCACCTAGTGATTGGTCTTGGGTGGCTACGAGAAGTAGCTCTGGTCCATGTGATACAAAAGAAAGTCTGCTTCTGGCTTCTGGAAGAAATTTCCACCCTTTTAAATGACTTGTGAAGAGGAAATCCCTTTTATGTTTGTCTCAGATTTCCCAATTTTAGATGGCATATGTGGGTGTGATTCCTAGAGCAGTGGAACCCATCTGGTGAACACAAGGGAAGGGCCATGATCATGGCAGGGTCACTGCCCAAGAGCCTTGATATCACTGAGTCACTCAGACAGTCCTGGAACCATCTCCTCCAAATTATATGCTTAGAAGGATTCATAATGTTTCTACCACTCATCATGTTTCGGATGTTCTGCTCTTGGCAACTGAGTACTTCCTAGTGAATAAGCTTGAGACTGCCTTTCAGTCTGGATTCACAGCACCCACTACATCAACACACACATACACACACACACACACACACACACACACACACACACACAATGCCTTGTGGATAGGAGAGAAAACAGTATGCATACTTAATATAAGTTCATAATGGCTTCCTCTCCTGACACCTTACATAGGTTCATATCATAGTCCATGTCCAGGAGGTAGTCAGGATGGCACTGAGAAGGGGGATTACTCTTTCACTGACCTCCACACCCCCACCATCCCTGCCTGTCTTTCAGGAGCCCATCTTAGGACTCCTGATGAACAACAATGATGATATTTTCTTTCTTTCTTTTTCTTTAATTGAATTCTCACTTCATCACCCAGACTGGAGAGCAGTGGCATGCTCACGGTCACCCCAGCTTCAACCTGTTGGACTCTGGTGATCCTTCCGCCTCAGCCTTCTAAGTAGCCAGAATTACTGGCGCACGCTACCACGTCTAGCTAATTTTTTGATTTATCGTAGAAACAAGGTCTCACCATGTCTCCCAGGCTGGCCTAGAACCGTGGGCTCAGGCAATCCTCTTGCCTTGATCTCCCAAAGTGCTGGGATTACAGGTTGAGCCACCAAGCCTGGCCAATGATATTTTCTAATACTGCTTGTTTGTAAACTGAACCCTTGTTCTGATTTTCTCAGAACATCTGTAGTTGTGTTTTATGTCCAAAACATGGGAAGAAAAGATATAAAATTCATCTTCCAGAGGAAAAACAGGTTCACCCTTTCATTTTCTACCTACCTTTTCCATGTTCAATATGGCCACCCATTATAGTGGATGTTTGTCTTTCTTGGATGAATTTCTAAAATTGTACATGCAATATCTGGCTTTTCTAAAGCAGATTTAAGTTCACTGTGTGTAGACTAAAAATAGTCATCATCAAATAAAATAAGTATAAGATTTTATTTATTGAATACTTCCCACATGCTGGATATTATGCTAAGAGCCTTACGTGGGTAATTTTTAATCTTCTCAAGAGTCCACTAAGGTAAGGAAAAATATTGCCACCATTTTATAGCCAGGGAAACTGAGGCTTTGAGAGGTGAAGTAACTTGTCCAAAGTCACATAACTAAGGGGCAAAACTGGAGTTTGAGTTCAGGACTGTCTGATTTGGGAGCCCAAGATCTTAACCATGCTGCCATATGGTCAGGGAAATTAGGGGCAAAAAATCCCTTCAAGCCATAGGAGAAACAAATGGGAATGGAGTTTTTTCTCTGCAAGATGTACAAGTATTTGTGTTGTGCTGGAGCTGGCTCACAATGGTTTACAAGAGCTGATGGTTAAATTTTCAACAATTATGCAAGCCGGTTGTTAAACACAGCCATGGTTAAATATCAAATTATATTAATCCTAACATTCATATGGAAATATAAGGGACCCAAGATACCCAAAACAATCTTGAAGAAAAAAGAGCAAAGTTGGAAGATTCACACTTCCCATTTCAAAACTTACTACAGAGTTATATAATCAAAACACTGTGGTGGTTCAGGTACAGTGGCTCACTCCTGTAATCCAAGTACTTTAGAGGGCTGAGACTGGAGGATCACTTGAGGCCCAGGAGTTCAAGGCCTGTCTGGGAAGCATAGCAAAACCTCATCTCTGGGGGGAAAAAAAGAATATATATATATATACACACACACATATATATATATGTATATATAAATTTAAAGAATTTTTAAAAACCCAATGTGGGACTAGCATAAGTATAGACATTAGATTAATGGAATAGAATCAAGTCCAGAAATAAATCCTTACTATGGCCAATTGATCTCTGACAAGGGCGCAAAGACCATTCAATAAGGAAAGAACAGTCTTTTCAATAAATGGTGCTGGGACAATTGGACAGTCACAGTCAAAAGAATAAATTTGAATCCCTGTTTTATATTATGAACAAAAAATGAACTTAAAAAAGATCGACAATCTAAACGTAAAACCATAAAACAGAGGAAAAACATAGGCGTACATAGGAGTAAATCTTTATGACCTTGAATTTGGCAATAAATTTTTAAATACAATACCAAAGCACAAGCCACAACAACAAAAAAGTCAATAAATTGGACTTCACCAAAATGTACAACTTTTGTTCAACAAAGGATACTATCAAAGGAGAAAAAAGACAATCCATAGAATGGGATAAAGTATCTGCAAGTCATTTATATGGCAAGGGTCTAGTATCTAAAATACATAAACAATATTTATAATTCAACAAAGAAAAACAATCTGGTTAAAAAATGGGCAAAGGATACAAAGGAACTATACAAATAACCAAAAAGCACATTAAAAAATGTTAAACATCATTAGTCATTAGGGAAGTGAAAATCAAAACCACAAAGAGATACCACTTCACACCTACTGGGATGGCTATAATTAAAAACAAAACAAAACAAGATATAAGTGTTGGCAAGGATGTGGACAAACTGGTACAGTCCTACATGGCCGGCAAAACTGTAAAATGGTACAGCCAATGTGGAAAATAACTTGGCTCTTCAAAAAGTTAAATATAGAATTACCATATGCTAAATAGCTAACCAAGAGAACAAAAAACAGGAGTTTGAAAAAGAAAAAGAAGAAAAAAAAAAAACAGTACGTGAATGATCATAGCAGTATTATTCACAATAGCCAAAATGCAGAAACACTCATTGCAGAAACAACTCAAGGGCTGTCAACCGGTAATTGGATAAACAAAATACATAATATCCATACAACTGACTATTATTCAACCATAAAAAAATGAAGCACTGATACATTCTATCCCACTGATGAACCTTGAAACACTATGCGAAGTGAAAGCAGCCAGACTCAGAAGGCCACGTATGGCATGGTTTCATTTATATGAAATATCCAGAACAGACAAATCCACAGAAACAAAAAGTAGATTAGTGGTTATCAGAGGCTAAATAGGGAATGACCGTCTAATGGATACAGGGTTTCTTTTTGGGATGATGAAACTATTCTGGAATTAGACAGGGGTGACTGTAGCACAACATCGGAAATGTACTGAAAGTCACCGAATTTTACATCTTAAAATGTTAAAGTGGTGAATTTTATGTTATGTGAATCTTATATAATTAAAAAGTATATAAAGCACTTATTAGAAAAGTTGCTGGCATGTAGGAAATGTCATATAAATGCCTGCTATTTATAATGATATGCTCTTTAAAGAAATCAGTGATGGAGTCATGTGATGGATTGACAGCTATGGGGACAGAGTTACTTTTGGGATACAAAAATGTTCTAAACTTAGATTGTAATGAAGATTGCACAACCCTGTGAATGTACCAAAAAAATTGAGTGGTCCATGTAAAATGGGCTTACTGTAAGGAATTTACATTTACATTTACTGTAAGGAAATTATATTTCTGTAAAACTATTAAAAGAAAAATTAAATGATATAAGCTTACAATTAAATTATACTGAAAAGTTATACATATTCCGAACTCATGACTTCTAAATTATTTTACTATTACCCACGATCTTCAGGTCACTTCTTTGTATCAGGTGTGCATGGTGAACATATGATAAAATAATGTGTTCCTACACAGCTCTTCCCAACTCCACATGCCATGATCTCACATTAGCAACTTAGCATTAGCCTTAGTATGAGTATTTACACTATGGAAATAGGCAGTCACAAGAAGTCTGGGTGTGATTTATTGTTTCATCGATTGTCTAGACTTAAGAAATTGATGTAGAAAATATAATGGTGGCCCAGCCTGCAATCCCAGCACTTTGGGAGGCCAAGGTGAATGGATTGCCTGAGCCCAGGTTCATGACCAGCCTGGGCAACTTGAGACCTCGTCTCTACAATAAATCAAATATTAGCCAGGCATGGTGATGTGCGCCTGTAGTTACGGCTACTTGGAAGGCTGAGGCAGAAGGATCGCTGGAGCCCAGCAGGTCAATGCTGGAGTGGCTGTGAGCATGCTACTGCGCTCCAGTCTGGGAAAAGATTGAGACTCCAGCTCAAAAAAGAACAGAAAATATTTTGAATGTAGATGAAACTCCAAAATGTATCACTCTATGTATGCTACATGATGAATAGCACAAAAAAAGAAATAGTCTTCTAGTATTTGAAAACTATCATCTATTTCAGCAAAGAAGTGATGAATGAGTGAAGTTCTGACATACATGTCAGTTGTTTCACGTTTTACCTTACTTGTTAATGCAAATGAAAAATCAACCAATACTCATGCTGGAGTTACACATTGCAATTATACACTGTAACAGTTGTTATACATTGTAACAACGGTATGGCAATGGATGTAACAGTGTGGCAACAATCAGCAAAAGCACTGGTGAAGATCGGCTATCTCCAATTTATAAGAAACAGTACTGTGTATATTTGGAAATAATTGTGAGTGAAATATTAAGAAAGAAAGAAAGAAAGAAAGAGAAAGTGTTGACAATAAGGGTGATTTTTATTTTGGGTTTTTGACAGAGTAAGGAAATATTTGTGTATATCAACTTGTGCATATACCCATATCTACAAATATTTAGCTTCTTTTTAATTAATAAAATATATTATAAACCAAAGCCAAATGTCCTGCCACTGGCTTATTTCTCATAATACCAAAGTACTCCTCCTTGAATTCCCTGCATGTTATTCTCAGTGAAGGTATTTATATACATATTTTGAATCATCTGAATAAAATCTAATAGGTGTATTTTTTTTTATAATTGTCAGATAGATTTAGACAGACACATCACAAAAAGTCTCTGATTTTCAATATGAGGGTGGCCCTTGGCTAGTACCCGGCAAAGGTTAGCTGTAGACGCCCCTTGGGAATGGTTGAGGAAGGTGTGGGAGCTGTATAATGACAACTTAGGAGCATCAGCGACCTGAAAAACACAGTGCACAGGCCAGTCTGAAGTCTCAGGAAAAAGGTGACTCTTCATTATCTGTGATCTTGAATGAATGTGATTTATATACTATCTACCAGTTGTAGTCATTAGGTGGCCTAGTCCAGTGTCTTCTAAACCTCAGCATCATCAGATTCACCTAGAGGACTTGTGAAACGTAAAGCTCTGATCTAGAAGTTTTGAGGCAAGGCCCAGTAATCTCTCAATTTCTTGCCAGCTCCCAAGTGATGCAAGGTTGCTGTACCTCTGGAGGCAAAGGCCCAGAGCCCACTTTCCTTACAGGAATGCAAGCAGTTCTCTGTGGGGAAAACTGACACCAGCAAGCCACTAGGAAGTCCAAGTACAAAGAAGGTGTCTGGGACAAAGGGAATGTCTCATTTCTTGAGGCAATTGAAATGCAACTCCTCACAGCTTGTGGACGTTTTATGTTATTATTATGGGTAAAATTGTATCCACCCAAAGACCTATGGGGCCTAACCCCCAGTATCCATGGATGTGACCTTATTTGATCAAGTTAAGATGAGGCTATGGGGAGGAGTTATCCAAAACAACTGGTGTTTTTATAAAGAGGAGAAATTCAGACACAGAGACAGACTCAGAGGGAAGACAGCACAGGGGCTAAGAGGGAATGCCAACCACAGTCAAGGAGAGAGGCCTGGGACAAAGCCTCCCCTCACAGTCCTGGGAAGGAACCAACCTTGTGGACATTGACTTTAGACTCCCAGTCTCCTGAACTGAGAGACAATACCTTTTTCTGCTGTGTTGGTGGCAGCCCCAGGAGATTAAATTAGTCACCCATGTTCTTAAACAGTTTTTATGCATTTTAAATAAACATATTCATAAACACATTACTTCCAAGTCTCAGAGTGATATACATATTTTTTATATTCATGTTATCCCAACTGAGAAAAGCAGGATTATTCAAACAAAAGTGGCTGTCTAAGACCATGCCCAGAGGAGGCAGTGCTAGAGTGAGATGACAGAGGCCATGAAGAAGACAGGCCGCCTCTGGAGCTAGGTGCCAGACATACCTGGAAGTCGGACACCTTGCTCTCATGATTCTGAGGTTTTTAAAATGTTTTTACATTTCATGAATGAGTTCCTTAAGAGAATTATTAACATAGCTCTAAACATTGCATAATATTATGTATCTTCTTCAAAAGATACAATGAAGTGGGAGAATCAATTAGAGAGTGTTGCAAATGCTTTCCTCTTCCAGGAAGAAAAAGATTATGTGTTATTGACGTCGCCATAATTTTGAAGTAGGAGACTTAAAAACAAGGAATAACATTTGTCTGTAAAAGGCATTTATCTGACGGGATCCTTTCAAATGCTATCAGAACCCCATGGGTGGCTCTTCGCATTGCGAAAATGCCAACCACACTTGACAGCAGTGGTGTTTCATGAATATTCACTAAACAATGTTGACTGTTGATACCCGAATGGATGCTAGATGTGGCCAGAAAAACCGCAGAACACACCCCAGCTGCAGCCGGGGTATGACTTCTCATGCTTGTGGGCTTTAGCCACCACTTTCTTATCACAAATTTATAAACCGATTTTTTTTTATTTTCTAAAGGAAGTTTTTCTTACAAGTGTAGTTATACAAAACTTTGAATATGGTTGTAAAACTTTTAAACAGTATGAACCTAGAACCCTTATAATTTCATTGTGGGTGTGACATCTAGCACCAACTGCTCTGGCTGCCACCTCGAATCCATATCTCCCATTGCTGCTTTTCTGTAGTACTCTCTGTAATCAGTTGCACGGCCCCTGAGCTTGCTGGGTCAACTCGCCTTTGCATTCCCATTTGTCAAACACCATCTTGCTGAAAACACTGGGAAAGGAAAAGCAATGCCCACTTTTGGGACTGAAGTGCTGGAAGAGTCCTCCCTCTTTGGTCCCTTATAAACCACTCTAAGAGAATGGACTTAGATTGTTAATGTAGGTGACTCACAACTGGTGACATACCTCTTCTGAGCATTTTCCTTCATGCTGCTTCCACAGGTTACATAAATTATGTCTTCCGTTCTTTAACCACATCATTGCTTAATGTTTAAAGACAGATCCCACTCAACTTTTCCACTGTGACATGCGTGGGGAATCTTTTGCTTTTCTCCCTTGCTCAGGTAACTTTTTCAGGACTTGTTTTATACGTATGTAGCTCTCTATTTTACAATTGTACCAGTTATCTGGATTGCTCTTTAAAATCATTCACCATTAATTAGCTGACCTCTTAAAACTGATATTGTAGTCTAGTCACCAATACAATAATCACAGAATTTTAAGAGCCAACAAATTATTCATATTAACAAATAATAAGATCAGTAGAAAAATTGACTCTCCCCCTATTTGCACCTACACCCTCCCAAAAGAAAATCAGTTGCAAAATAGTGACCTAAGGGAATAAATACCAAAAAATAAACCCTCCCAAAATCTGACATAAAACAAAAAGCAACACAAAAATGTGTTCAAATAACTTAATAGGAAAAATAACTCTTTTCATCTAATTACATGCTTTATAATGTGGATATAATGATCACTTAATAAAATCACATTGGTTGGTAATTGTGCTCAATCTATTGAAAAAGAAATTCAAAGTTTAAGATAAAGTAAATGAATAAAGGAAAGGAAGAATCTAGAAATTAAAACTCAGCAGACATATCTCACTAGTTTCTTTCATGTGTGGCTCTCAATAATATTTGATTATTCTTATGCATGTGAAATTTGTTGAACTCTCATCACCAGCAAAGTTGACTTGTATGATTATGATCAGCAGTGAGTTATGTCAGGTTAGGGTTATACTTAGGTTTATAGACATGATGCAAACATAGTCTTGATTTAAAAATATGAATCCATTGTAATCGCTCCTCTCCCATACCAATTAAAAAACTTAAAAAATTTTCATGTTGAATCAGTTGTTTTGTCACAAATATAACTTATGTATCATGATTGTACTAATATAGTTAGTTTAAAACATGCACATGAAATAATTCTACATTAAAGGTATGACTACTTATAGACTTAGACCTCTTTGATCTTGTGAGACTGCATATAGCCTTAGGTCTCTTTAGTCTTGTGAGCACTTTACCTTTTTAATTCCTACCTGCAGATGTTGTCACAATTTCTGTGGTGTTTCTGAGGCCCATGAAGTCAAATTGATAAAGCCGCCAAGATTTCTGATCAGCTGCCTCAACAGAATTTTTTCTCCATCTATAAATCATTTCTTCTTTGGGATAGCCATCTAAAAATGCAGAACAAATATTAGCATTTGAAGATATACTTTTCTAAATCATGAAAGTAAAAATTATCATTCTGTTTTATTAATAGGAGTTAAAATTTTAGGCCATGATTGTTCTTGAAATTTTCCTCAGGGACACAGAAACTCCAAAAGTGAATGGGAAAATGTCACCTAATTCTGCTGCACATCTTTACAATCAGTAAGGCATTCAGTGGTCACAAGCATGGCCAATATCTTTATGGGTACAGCAAATAGGAATAGGATGCTGTTTCTGTGTCTCTTTAACCTTGTTGAACCATGGCTGCAGGTGGTCTTCAAGCAATGGAGGTGCTTGTCAACATCTAACTGGTTCCCAGTTAGAGTCCTTTTCATAGAAATCTAAATCTTACACCCATCACACTGTCCACCCTTCCCCAAATTTAGCCCATTCAGACATCAGGAAAGAGGAATTTAATAAGGCAGTCACTCCAGGATTCGAGAGATTAAAGGACTCTTAGGCCTTTTCTCCTACAAGTCTCCATTTTCATAGGTGAACTTGGACCTCTTTCAGAGTCCCTTTCCCAAGCTGTTAATTACTCCAGGAAGCAAGAGCATGGCATTTCTGCTGCCTGAGACCCAGCAATGGCCGCCTGCCTAGAGCCCTAGCATTAGCAGCAGGTTTCAGCCCTAGTCCTCCTGAGGCTGTCACCAGTCTCCATGGCTCCCTGAGCCTGAGTCAGGTATTGATCAGATGCCTGGTCCTCTGTCTGCATCTCTTCTTCTGAATTCCCCACTTCTGAACCATGCTTGGGACAACTCCATTGCCTCTCCTTTCCCCATACTTGCTTCTGGACGTCTCTAACCTGGTACATTTGCTTTCTTTGTACTGTTTTATCTCTTGGCTCTGCAGCTGGGTCTGCATCACAGGGAACTCCCCACTCTCTAGGACAGGTCTAGATCCCCTGTAGTCCCCAACACATGCAGCATTGGTTTTATTAGCCCTTCATTGATTCATCTAGACACTGATAGAATGACTCCAGAAGGAAAAAAAAGTATGCATCATCTTGATACATTATCCTGAATGCAAAAAGCACTGCATTGATTCACACATACCTAGGCATACATATTAATAAAGGCCAGATGCAGTGGCTCATGCCTGTAATCCCGGCACTTTGGGAAGTCGAGGTCAGAGGATTGCCTGAGCCCAGGGGGTTCGAGCCCAGCCTGGGCAACTTGGTGACCTCATCTACAACAAATCAAAAAATTAGCCGGGTGTGGTGGTGTGCCCCTGTAGCTCCAGTTACTTGGAAGGCTGAGGTGGAAGGAAGCTTTGGTGGCTGTGAGCATGCAACTGCACTCCAGCCTGGGAGACAGAGACTTCAACTCAAAAAAAAAATCAATAAAGTGGTTGAAAGTTGCTGATTAAACACTTAGTTGAGCTCAAAGTACCAAGATGGCCTGAGGCATTTCCATGAGGTATTCAAACATTTTACTTGACCACTGTTCCAATGGTTTTCTTTCCTTGTTAGACTGTCATAATTGGAAAAGGCACTTTATGCTATAATTCTCTCCTTTTTTACTTTGTTTTTAAACCAATTATTTGTAATATAATTCACATATATAAAATTCACACATTTAATGTGCACAATTCAGTGATGTTTAGTATAGTCACAGAGTGTGGCACAGTCATCACCCTAATCTAATTTTAGAATATTTTCATCACCCTAAAATGAAATCCCAGACCCACTGGCAGTCACTCCCCATGCCTGCTCCCCAATCTTGCTACCCATTTTATCTAGCCCTAGGCAAACACTAAAATATTTTCTGTCTCATTCTGGACATTTTATATAAATGGAAGCATACAATATGTGATCTTCTGTAATTGACTTCTTTTACTTAGCATAATGGGTTCAAGACTCACTCATCTTGTAGCACATATTAGTATTTCATTCCTATTTATTGCCAGATAATATTTCATTGTGTGGATAAACCATATTTTAGTCATTCATCAGTTGACATACATGTTGGTTGAGCTCACTTTTTCATGATTATGTGGTTATGAACACTTGCGTACAAGATTTTGCATTGATACTTGATTTCAGTTCTGACTAGAATTATTGTGTCAGGATAACTCTAGGTTTAACATTTTGAATAACTGCCCGACTGTTTTCCAAAGTGGCTACACTTTAAAATCCTGCCAGTAATGTATGAGGGTTCCAATTTCTCCACATCTCCTCTAACATTTGTCATTTTCTGTCTTTTTAATTACAATTGTGGTAGGTGTAAAATGGCATCTCATTTTTGTTTTGACTTGCATTTTCCTATTGACTGATAATATTGAGAATTTTCATACTTTTATTGGCCATATGTACATCCTCTTTGGTGGTCTGTTCAGATCATTCACTAATTTTTTAATAGGGTTTTTTATATTATTGGATTTTGAGTTATGTGCATACTTTAAGTATGAGTCCTTTATCAGATATATGTTTTATTCATCTTTTTCTGGAAGCAATTGAAATTGTTTTATTGTCATAACATTTATAACATAAAGTTTACCATATTAACCATTTTATGTGTATAATTTTGTGTTACAAAATACATTCATATTTGTGTGCAATTAATCACCACCATCTATCTCTAAACTGCCTTTTCTTTTTAACAAAATTGATTTTTTAGAGCATTCCTAAGTTCACTACAAATTTGAGTGAAAGGTACAGATACATATATACCCTTGCCTCACATATGCATAAACTCCACCATACTCAACATCAACCAGCAGACTGGTCCATTTGTTACAATTGACAAATCTACATAGACACATAGTTATCATCAGAGTCCATTGTTTACCTTAAGGTTTACTCTCAGCGCTGTGTATTTAGTGAGTTTGAACAAATGAATAATAATATGCACCCACCATTGTAGTATCATACAAAATACATTCTCGGTCCTAAAAATTTTCTGTGTCCCACCTATTCATCCTTCCTTACCCTGTCCCCACTGTCAATCAATCACTGATCTTTTTACTACTACATAGTTTTTGCCTTTTCTAGAATGTCTTAAGGTTGAAATCAGATAGTAGAAAGCTATTTCAATTTTGTTTATTAGTAATATACATTCACATTTCTTCCATGGCTAAGTAGCTCATTTCTTTGTAGTGCTGAATAATATCCTATTACCTCGATGTGCACTTTTTATTTGCCAATTCATCTACTGAAGGACATCTTGGTTGTTCTCAAGTTTTGACAATTATGAATAAAGCTGCTATAAACATCCATGTGCAAGTGTTCATGTGGTTATTGCTTGTCTTTGGTTATCTCCTTATTTTTGAAGAAAACTTTTGTTAGGATTATAATTATTTGTTGATCATCATTTCTTTGAAAATGTTATTGAATAGCCTCACGGCCTCCATGGTTTCTCAAGAGAAATCTGCTGTCAAGCATATTGTGACTCACTTTAAGGAGATCTTTTTCTCTCTGTTTTTAAAGCTTTGTCTTTAACATTGTAAATTGGACCATGATGTGTTTAGGTGTCAATCTATTTAAGATCTTTGGAGTTTGTTTAGTTTTTAGATGTTTGCTTAGTTTTTGTTTGTGTCAAAATTTTGGTCATTATTTCTTCAAATATTTTACCCTGTTTCTCTTCTCCTCTGAGGTTCCCATTATGTGTTTGTTGATATTCCTCATGATGTTTCACAGGCTTATGCAGTTCTGAACATTTTCCTCCAGTTATTTCTCTCCTTGGATAATATTAATTTTTTATCTACATGTCTGTTAATCCTTTCTTCTTTCTGTTCAAATCTGTTGTTATACCTAGCTAGTAATTTTTTCATTGCTTTCATTGTACTTCTCAACTCCAGAATTTTTACTGGGTTCCTCTCAATAATTCCTATATTTTTACTAACATCATCTATTCTTGTTGCCATACTATCCTTTAATTATTTAGTCATGGTTTCCTTAAGACTTTGACATGTTTGAAACAGCTGATGAAAGTCTTTGTCTGGCACATCCAACATCTGGGTTTATTCAATGATAATTTCTAGCGAAGGTTTTTCCCCCTATGTATGTATCATATTTTCCTGTTTCTTTTTAGGTTTCATTATTTTTTGTGTGTAATCTACACATTTAAGATGATATAGTGTAACAACTTTGATATCAGATTTCTTCTTCCATTCCAGAGTTCGTTATTGTTTCTGGGTTTTTGTATCTGCTGTATTTCTTCTTGCTGTTTATTTACTAAGTGACTTTCCTCGACAGATTTTATATATTATGTATTCCTTGCAGTGTGTGACTTCTGAGTTCTCTGTTAGATTTTGTTGTTATTGCTTTAGTGTCCTAATTTTTAAGCCTGGCCTCCTTTGGTCTACCCTTGGCTTATAATAATTTAGTAGTCAGCCAATTATAAGTCACAATATTTCCTTGAATGCCTTGCCTGTTTTCTTTCTACCTTTTCCATTATCACCATCATCATGTCACTATCATCATCACCATCTTCATTACAATCATCATCATATCACTGTCCATGTAACTGTCATTTCTTCTAGGAAATATTCCAAGGGATTTTTCCATAGTAAGTCCTACATAATAGGCATTGACCTCCCCACTTTACAGATAAGGTAGTTGAGGCACAGAGATATTAACTAATGTACCTAAGGAAGAGCTCTAGTGCCCATCCCTTCACCTATACTACACTGGTTTCCATTTGTTCTTCTATTTGTCAAGTTCCCCAAATTCAAGTACCTAAACTTATAAAAATGCATACTCTTTCATAAAGTACCTTTCTTCATAAACCAGCCACCCTTTCCATAAATCCACTTTTCTCAAGAGTGGAGTGCTGACTGTTTTCCAAAGTGATTACTGTCTTGATCTTGTAGAAATGCAGGTAATTATGTTTTTTTCAGAAGAACATTAATAAGAATTCTCAATGCTTTAAAAACTGTCACTCATGATTTTCACAAAGACATGACACAAACATTTCAGTCTTTGGGGGGACCTGTTATAAAATACTTCCTACTTTTGAGAAGGTTTCATAGTCAGTGATAGGTTCCAAACCAAGGTAGTGAATGCTTTGGACCAGAGGTGGGTGCCAGAAAGCAAACAGCACTGGGAATAGAGTCTTTGCTTGTAGGAGCCCTTCCATAGCCCTGGAAGGGAGCAGCAACTTTTTGTGGGTAATTATGAATAGTTGGCAAAGGTCTCCCCTCCGGTTTGTTTCCTCTCTCCTGGTATTTTTTTTTGTTGGATGTTTGACATACTGAACTTAAAAATTTGTACATTAAATTCATCATTTATTTCTTTATATCTTTGTATTTATGTTTTGGTGATAATACCCTAAAACATACTCAGATATTTTTATGTTTAATTCAGTAGTCGTTCTGAAATTATTTTAACAAGATCTTTCTGTGTGTGTGAGTGTGTGTGTGCGCGCGTGTGTGTGTGATGTTAACAAATTCTACTTGCTGCCAACGTTAACAAATGCCTGTGGTTCAGTAAATGAAATTTTCACATTGGCTCAAGTAACCCCTAGCCTCACCCATCAATCCATCTATCTGGCCTCTTGCTGTGGCAGCGTGACTGATGTTTCCCTGAGAGGCACAGCCAGGGTGCATGCCCCTGCTTTTGAGGCTCATTCCCTGGTTCCCAAGATGAAGAAGCCTCTCTTTAGGCCCATTGTGCAAAGTCTATGAAACAAAGCATTTACTAATTTTTGAAGCTAGAAAAAAATATTAAAAGAACTCCAAGGCATAGAAGGCATAGACTTTAAACCTTTATGCACATTTTGTGTTAGCATAATGGTTACCTTGTGTTTTCATTCAAGTAAAGGTTTACTGTTTTTAACTCAGTTCTTTCACACACATCATGAGGTACAGCTTAATATCTAAATTATTACTTGTATATAATATTCACCATAGAATCCAAGAGAAATAACATTCCTAGCCACGATCATAGACAGAAGTAATTCTTTCCTGTTTCGCAGTTTCACATTTCCTTTCAAAATAATTTAGGTTCTATTAAAGAAAAATAGAAGGGTGCAGAAAGAGAGCATGTATGGGAAAGCAGCAGGCCCAAGTGAGTGTGCAGGGAATGTTACATTAGAACATTCAGTTAGACAAAACTTAAAAACATACAAGCTGAGTTCGGCTTAATAAAGCTGTTTGAATTGAAAAGTGCATGTTACCCCCTCAACTTCCACCCCAGCATGGCCTTGCCTGACTGATAAACAGACCTCCTAATAATTTGGAGAGTGGTCCAAGAATGGCAGGAGTGTGTCTGAAAGCCTGTTACTGCCCACTTCCCCCACTCTGTAAATATGAAGACACTGGACTGTTATAGGCCAGGACTCCTGGAATAAGAGATTGTTACAAGTATTTTTTAAAACAATTTAGCACAGCCGGGTGTGGTAGCTCAGCCTGTAATCCTACCACTTTGGGAGGCCAAGACAACAGGATTGCCTGAGCCCGGGGGTTCGAGACCAGCCTGGGTAACTTAGTGAGACCTCATCTCTACAGTAAACCACAAAAACTAGCTGGGCATGGTGGCGTGCATCTGTAGTTCCAGCTACTTGGAAGGCTGAGGTGGAAGGACCACCTGAGCACAGCAGACTGAGGCTGCAGTGGCCATGAGCGTGCCTCTGCACTCCAGTCCAGGTGGCAAGAGTGAGACTCCAACTCAAAAAAAAAATAATAATGCTATTATTTTAAATGTTGTGACTCTCCCTTCCTTCCAAATGTTGTAATTGTTTGCCCTTTTCTTTTAAAAAAAAAACTGTAAAATAACATGTAGATATCAAAATTTTATCTAAAATGTCAGCATGACTGGGAGACTTTGTGTTACATCAGTGGTCACATATTAAAAAGTGTTCATATAAATCTTGAGTCATGCTAAAACTGCATGTGGGCTTCAAACTCGGGGTGGGTGAAGGGCTATGAATTTAGGGTAAAAATAGTGGAATAAATTTGTGTTGCTTGAGTGGGCCTTTTGGTAATGATGTCAGTTCAACTCCCTATAACCTGGTTACAGAAATTAAACACTCCCTTTCCTCCCCGTCTCTGCCTCTTGACTTTAATTAATTGCTAAGGAAGGCAGTCGGTTTTTTAGACCAACATAAAAATGTGACACCATGATAATATAGTCAAACAAACCAAGGATGTGTGACGCTCAGCAGGTGAAATGACCTAGTTTCTGCCAAAATAAACAGAAATAATTTTATTGATTAAAACAACTTGAGAGAAATATCCAGCAATTGCAACGTGTAGACCTTAACTTATACTGGTTCAAGCACACCAACCATAAAAAAGACAACTGGAGCCGGGCTCGGTGACTCAGCCTGTAATCCCAGCACTTTGGGAGGCCGAGGGGAGAGGATTGACTGAGGCCGCGGGTTCAAAACCCGCCCGGGCAACTTGGCGAGACCTCGTCTCTACAATAAATCAAAAACCAGCCGGGCGTGGTAGCATGCACCTGTAGTTTCAGCTACTTGGAAGGCTGAGCTGAAGGATCACCGGAGCCCAGCAGGTCGAGGCGACAGAGTGAAACTCCAACTCAAAAAAGAAAAAAAAAAGACAACTGGAGAAACTGTACACAGTTTGAATGTTCTGTGATACTACAGAATCCATAATAACTTAGTGTAATAATGTTATCTGTTAGAAGCAGCTAATGAAGCACAGCAGTCCCGAATCCATGGGGATACATTCCAAGAAACCGCGGATGGTGCCAAACTAATTGCTGTCAATTGGAACACATTTCTATTTATGTCTTCCACCTATAAATGTAACGGCTTTTTTGTCTTAAGTAAGTACTTAATCATGCACTGTGGCCATAATGCTTGCACTTATGATGTCACACTTGGAGATGTCATAGCAATACTGACACAAATTTGTTTTTCATTCTTCACAATTTCATGAATAGAAGATGCATTCTTGATGTAGATCTTAACAACAATTGCATGCTAATTTTTCTTTCCTTATTAACCAAAAATTTTCTTTACATGCAATGGAAGCACTTCATGCTTCTCTTTGGAATATCCCAATTGCCAGCATCACTATTCTTGAGCTCTGGGGTCATTATTAAGTCAAATAAGAATGACTTGAACACAAATATGCACATCGTGTTGATCTGCTAACCAAGAGTGCTACTAGTGAATAGCCAGCGGGTAGTGTGTACCGTGTGGGTACCCTGGACTAAGAGATGTTTTGTGTCCTGGGCAGGTGGAGAGGGTAGTGCAAGACTTTATCACACTACACAATTAAATACCTATGAATTGTTTCTTTCTGGAATTTTCTACTTAATAGTTTTGGACAAGGGTTGGCTGAGGGTAAGTCAAACTGTGGAACTCAAAACTGTGGATTGGGGGAGACTACCATATTTACAGGAAAATCCAAATAATTTCATGTAAATAAATTCTTAGCATTTAATGTAACACTGAATGTAGCATTTGCATTACAGTATTCTTTAACGGATATGATAAAGATACATGAAGCCAAAATAGCAAAGAGTTGATGCTGCATAACTGGTGAGTGAGATTTTATTACACTATTTTATCAGTTAAAAATTAAAACTAAAACCCATATATAACCAATGCAATAGCTGTTTTTGATGCTAAAAGGTTAATCAAAATAAAACTGCACACATATGCCCACAACAGCAGAACCAGCAATTCTAGGCCCTGGATCGAGACTCTGCCATTTACATACATGATGTAAGGCTCTGATCCTGTTAAGTACTAAAAGCTCTTTCCCAAGCTCATGCTCCTTGTCAGTGAATTGTGGAGAACTCTACTTTCTAACAGTGAAGATTACACCTAACTATATGGTATTGACTGAATATCTGTGTCCTCCCAAATTAATATGATGAAGCCCTAATCCCCAAGTGACAGTATTAGTAGGTGGGGCCTTTGAGAGCTGATCAGGCCATGAGGGTACAGCTCCCATGTTGGGATTAGTGCCTTTGTAAAAAGATACATGAAAGAAGTGCTCTCACTCTCCTCCTCATGAGGACACAGAAAGAGTGACTGTTTGAAGACCAGGGCGAAGGTCCTCACTGGACACATCTGCTGAGATTCAGAGGTGGCACTTCCAAGTCTCTAGAACAGTGAAAAATGCTTGGGGGTTGTTGAAGTCACCAAATCTTATGAAATTGTGTGATAATAGTCCAAGCTGACTGAGACACTATATAAAATGCTTAGTGTTCCAGGCACTGAACATTGCTGAGCTAATACTCACTGTGGTTTTTATTTTGCTGCTAAAAGGTACAAAATTACAACTCTTACTCAACATATTATATTAAAAAGTCCTTCTCCCCTTGGGCTGGGCTCTTTGGGAAACTCTTCCTTTATGGATCCCCGATTCTTGGCTGCTGAAGGTAGAGACTGGAGGCTCAGTGAGCAGTACTGACACCTCTGCCATTGTGTTTGGCCTGGGAGGCCACTTCCTGCTTGATCCTCTGTGCCCTTCCCTCCCTGTGTTTCCAGCTCCTGGGACATCAGGTCAAGAGGCCGCAGTCACAGAGAAGAATCACACTGCACAGAGCCTTGTGTCTAGAGAAGAGTGATATTTGTTTTGAATAGTCAGAGTTAAATGGCAGCTTCCTGGTCTGACGCATTTGACCTTCTTTGAGAAAAATCTAAGTGGAAAAGAGGAGACATTGACTTAAACAATGTAATATGAAGCTGTTCCAAATTGATTTTTGCTTCTATGCAAGGAAAAATAAGCTCTGATTTGGTC